>OY769904.1:6710325-6837840 GCA_963669185.1 Dyspetes luteomarginatus
TTCAATATCATGCTTACCGCCCAGATAATACTTTTCGAATGAAAATAATTTCTCGAATAAAAAAAAAATATGATATAATTTGAAATGGGTCAATATAATCCTTGGCGAAATTTCTTCCATTAATGTTTGTTCGAAGCTCCATTAACAATGAGCACAATAATTTTATTTTTAAGTATGAAAATTTATATGGATTATTTTTTTTTTTTACGTTGCCCCGCATAATATAGAAGAAGAAGAAGAAATAGATTTTTTTTTTTTAAAGATTCGGACCTTTGTCGATTTGGCCTTAAATGACCCGTATACGTCTAGTCTGAACAGGGCGAGCGAGCCTTCTCTTTTACCACCACAGTTACGCCCATTACTGTTACACTACTCCACTATATATATATATATATATATATATATATGTTATCCTTACGCAACGGAGCACCGCTTGTGCTTCGAGAGAGGCCTTGTCGTTATTAGCGCGATGCTGGATCACGGAGATCCTGGTACAGATACCATCTCTTCTCTCCTCCCCCACCTCTCTCTCGCTCTTCCTCCCTCGTATTTTACCGATATTTTTCTTCTCTCTCTTTCCCTCTCCCTCTCTCCCTCTCGCTTAATTTTATTATTCAAAAAAAAAAAAAAAAAAAATTAAATAAAAAAATGTTTCGCTTGTACAAATGTTTAATCCTCGAGGCGGCTAGAGGGTGTGGAACCCGCGATAATCGACTTTAGTACTCGACGAATCAATCTTATCTGCACTATTTCGTATATCTATATATACATATATTTTTTTATTATTTTTATTTCATGTCTGAAGATTCGCGATTATGATGATGTGTTAATTATAATTTTTTTTTTGGCATTTATCGACGTGCTTGGCCCGCATAAATTTAATTTTATTCGCGGCTAAACGCGAGACAAACAGATTAATTTTTATTGAAACAAAAATGAATAAAATTTTAAAGTAAATTTTTTTTTTTTTTTCATTTAAATAAATTTATTTTAATTCAAAATTCATTCAAATGTAAATCATTCGAGAAATTTAAATACGATTTTGCCAAGATTTTACAATTAACGCCAATTATAAATTCATATATATATATATATAGTAAACGTGTATTCCATAACGTGACACTTCTGATGTTACTTACCTCGATGTAACTAAAACACACGAGACTTCGTCATTGCTATTAATAGGAATGTATAATTAATTCACAGACAGACTATATGGATTAATTCTCTCGTCTCGTTTATAATTTTCTCTTGCAACGTGTAAGTATACGTCGAGTTTGCAATGTGCTCGATACGATATCTCTTACATTCATATGTATATATATATATATATATATATATATATATATAATACGATATTGTAATACGGATATTTCGAGGCAGTTGAAAAAAAAGAAAAAACAAAAATTATACACAGACATTTAATCGTCTGTAAGTTATGAGTCTATTGAACGTGCAATAATACGCGTTCATTAGAACGCACTTTTACCCACCTGACGTATATATGAACGATAAAAAAATCTACAAGCACATGCGAAAGTCGATGAAAAAAAAAAAAAAAAACAAAAAAACACATTTCTCTGCATCTGGTAGTCATACTTGACGTTCTACAAACTGAATACTATATAATTTTGCATGAACTGTGTTAGTACATATACGGATTATAGAGAGTAACGTGTCTCCTATCTGTTACGTCCTGTGTACTGGGCGTTGTGTAAAATCTTGTTAGATCATTAATATTATTATTATTTTTTTTTTAATTTGTTCTCTCAATTTTTTTTCATCTCGGTGCATTAACCAGTGAAGCTAAATTAATAATAATGAAAAAAATTAATAAAATATAATTATTTTTCGCTCATAAATTTATTTTAAAATCACAGTAAATTATTATTATTTTTTTTCAAATTTTTTTTTTCATAATTTAGTTTTGACTTGACTCGATCAATTTTATATTTTTCAAATTAATTTTTTTAGTTTGTGATTTTTGGAAAAAGGTCATTATAATTCTACCATATATATATATATATATATATATATATATAACTCCCAAGCCACACTGTAGATCCTTTTTTTTTTTCCAAATCTTTCAGTGTAAGTTTAAAATTTATAATACGATGTGGCGAATCTCGCAATGCAGAAATGTGAATTTGTCGAGTTTTCCTTTTTCGTGCATGCATTACGCGGTTGATTTTCAGCTCGCGTGCAGTTTCCGCGCGCAGAAAGCTCTATACTCTCCGTCCTACAATTCCTCTCACGTGTGTGTTATATTCACCAAGTTCTCTCCCTGTGGATCTCTCTCTTTCGAGAGCTCTCGAGACCTCGTTATATACATCACTATTCACCTGAGCGCATATACACACACACACACATATATATATATATATATATATATATATATATATAGGTAATCGTGTAACGTCAGGGAGAGTGCCGAGAGTCTCGAGAGCTGTGCCGATTTTAATTGCTCGATCCCTCGGGGCCAAACATCATTACACACACACACACACACACACACATATATATATATATATATATATATATATATATATATATATATATATGTATGTATGTATATGTATATCAGTAGCAGTAGTGACAGATATAAACGTACCAATAATACTACATTCACACTATTTAAAGTGTATATAGAAACGAATGAAATCGAAGCACATTACCAGCTGGTAGGAGTTGAGCTCTCACTACCTACCGATTTTTCCCGCATGTACACAACCGACGACCGTGGGAAGCGTAGCTCGGGTGGCATGTATAGGTCGTGGCTATAAGGTCGTCGCTTTATTCTAAAGGACGATCTCCCCGATTCTTTCTCTCTCTCTCTCTCTCTCTCTCTCTCTCTCACTCTTTCTCATACAATTTTATAATTTCTGTTAAGCTCGATTACTCGTGTCAGATATTAACTATGGCTGTTTATACGGGCTGAAGATTTATCTATCCGTTTATGTATATTAGGAGAAAAAGCAGGCAAAGAAACTTGTTTTTTTTTTTTTTTTTTTTTTAGAGAAAATTGTTATTGTCGATTTTTCACGAGGGTGAAAATACACACGTCCATTTACAATTTCAAAGATAGAGTTAATATTTTTTTTTTTTGTATAATTGGCATTTTGGACTTATATAAATTGCATCGGCATAAATTCGTGATAAAAATTTGTCAGATTTTATTAATTTTTGTACGAAATATATCAGAGTGTCTCCTCTTTTATATGAGAGCAGAGCATATCGGTACATCTGACTCTCGATTCATTGGCTTTTATTATATACGTAGAAACTTCATTGCACGGGACAAACGTGAAATGAAGAAAATGTGAAAAGAGCGAGAGAGAGAGAGAGAGAGAGAACACCGTGGGTGTTCGAGGAGAGCATGGAACAAATGTTAACCGTATCGCCTTACACCTCGAGAACGACAACGACGATGACGTTAATAGCAGCATGGTACATGCACTACATGGTACAAGAGAGTCTATAAGATGTGTATGTACGTGTACATATATATATAGTATATAATCTATTATATATATATATATATATATATATATAATATACGATCTTCCTCACACGTTTCTCTCTCTCTCTCTCTTTCTCGTGTGCTGCAGCACGTCGTAACTTCAAAGAGACCAGCCATGTTGAGTACAAAAAAAAATCTATGCACAACATTCTCGCATATTACAGCCTTGCAACACGCGATATATATTTTACTTTTAGTGACGTCTAAAATTCTCCTCTGTAATAGCAATATTGGCTTTATTACAGGTCAAAAGCATTCCCTATGACATTTTGAACAAAATTTTCGAGACATATCTCACGTCTTGTATTTTTTACCCAAAAGTTCATATTTCTTTTCTCCTTCATTCGAAATAAAATTGCTTTAAATATTTAACCCTTTCCGTAAACAAACATGGGTCATTCGTGTCTGGTCGATTCAATTTATCTCCCTAATTATTGATTATTCCTCGATAATTAAATATTATATTAAACTTCATTTTTTAATTTTTTTTTCATAATTAAATTAAAGCCATTTATTCTAACAAAGTTCAAAGTATATTGACAATTTTTTTTTTTTAGGAATTTTTAATACAACTTTGAATATAGGGGAAAAAAAAATAGTCAAAATCGAAAGATCTCCATATTTGTATTATTTATGGATCAGGTGGAATTTTTAACATTATATGGAAAGGGTGTTAACCTTTTCCTTACAAACATGGGTCATTCGTGTCTGGTCGATTCAATTTATTTTCCCAATTATTTATTCTAACAAAGTTCAAAGTGTATTGACAATTTTTTTTTTTTAGGAATTTTTAATACAACTTTGCATATAGGGGCGAAAAAATAGTCAAACTCGAAAGATGAATTTTTGTATATGGATCTGGTGGTATTTTTCACACGATATGGAAAGGGTTAAGGGACTAGGAAAAATTATATTTCAATGACAATTTTCCCCATCAATTGAAATAAAAGTCACAATTTTTCAAGGGGTCGAAGACATCTCATCATCTCTTAATCTCTTATAAAGCGTACAAAATTTTAATAAAAAGTTTCAATAAAAACGAACAAATTATAATTGAAGAAAATTCTCATTGAAAGAAACGAAAGAATTCTTTCGACGAGCTCAAATAAGCTCCGTATAACCATTGAGAGGAAAGAGGAAAAAAAAAAAAAACATGAGCGCAAACACGTACCTCCTGAATTAATGACGTCCTCGAGTCGATGAATGAAAAGGAAATGCCGAGAATTTCATACGTGGAATATATATATATATATATAAATTCTTACATCGACACTTTATGTATTCTGCTGAAGCCAATTCATCCTTCAATATACCGGTAGAATAAATCCCCCTCCCCCTCTCCCCGCTCCGTCATCGAATCACGGGAAGTCTCGTTGAGGGTTTCCTTCCGGTTTCTTGAAACTCAATATGATTATTATTATTATTATTATTATTATTTATTATACGATCGGATGAAAGTTAACAGCTCGTTGAGTTTATGCATTGTGACGTTTGACCGATTGATCCGAGACCGAAAGCCTGAACGGCTAGGATAGACAGATCGATGAAGGATAATTAATGGATCGATGGTGCTGTGGTGACAGAATTTTACACCATTAAAATCATATTCAGTCCGATATATATATATGTATATATATATATGTATATATTTTTCACTCTGATTCCTCTAATCTCTTCATTGATGATGTAATATATTCCTTTTAGAATTTTGTCCAGTTTAGTAAAGGTAACGCGAAGTCATGTCTTGAGGGATGGAGATGAGAGAGAGAGAGAGAGAGAGAGAGAGAGAGAGAGAGAGCTTGGGAGATATTAACTAGCGTTTTAATCGACTGAACTATATATATATATATATATATATATTTGCGTGGGTAGTTTCCACCACGGGAGATCCGCCCCCTACCCCTCCCCCTTCGTCAGAATAAACCTCAGGATAAAAAATAAACTGCGATAATTATGGAGTCATTAAGCCACCAGTAGCGCAGCAAACAGGACTCGATGAAGAGTCCCTCGAGCGTTTGGATATTCATGTAATATTATAGTTGCATTACGAGAACGCATTATACGTGGCAAAGAAAACTTTTCTCTCTCTCTCTCTCTCTCTCTCTCTCTCTCGCTCGCTCTATCTCTGGGATGGAATGCCTACATAGTATAACAATAATAATAACAACAATAATAATGATAATAATAATAAAGTCGCTCCGTTTATTGGGTAATTCTTATACTGGCGTCTCGTTGATCGTTCGGCGCCAGCATCTCAACAATTTCTACATTCATTATTTTCCTCCTTTGTTATATATATATATATATATATATATGATAAAAGAGAAAAACTATTTTCCACAAATTTAAGAAAATTCGCGATGTGCAAATTAATGTTGAAAAAAATATATCCTAATCCTATAATTCCTATAACGATATATATATATATATATATATATATATATATATATATATATATATATATATATATATATATATATATCGGTATAGGAATTATAGGATTAATTTAAGAAAATTCGCGATGTGAAAATTGAAAAAATGTTGAAAAAAATATATCCTAATCCTATAATTCCTATAACGATATATATATATATATATATATATATATATATATATATATATCGTTATAGGAATTATAGGATTAGGATATATTTTTTTCAACATTTTTTCAATTTTCACATCGCGAATTTTCTTAAATTTGTAGAAAATAGTTTTTCTCTCTCTATGATAGTATGATATATATATATATATATATATATATATATATATATATATATATATATATCATACTATCATGATAAAATTAATTAAAAATTAATCCAAATATGTTTTTAACCCTGAGGCGTTTTTTCGTTCAACAAATTTTGACGCATAAATTTTATATGTATCTTGTGCTTGGCTAGGACTCGGAAGATTATCGATAAAATCGCTCATCAATTAATAATCGAGTCTCTTTGTCAGTGGATTATCCTAGGGGCAATTTTGACGAACTCGATATATATATATATATATATCTGGAGATCATCAGAATTGCCGTTATATATATATATAAAGGATAAATACTTGGAGCTAGACACGAAAGGTGTTGATACTATATATCCGTTTCTACAACACCCTCGTTCATTTATTATCAGCCGAATCTTTGCTGTGCTGTGCTCCCGTGACACAGGTTAGTCTCCTTGTCCAAAGCATATGGTGTTTTCGATTTGCAAAAGGATCGAGTGTATCCGTAACAAGATGAGAGAGAGAGAGAGAGAGAGAGAGAGAGAGAGAGAGAGAGAGAAAGGTGCGATAGTCGCGATTTCTCGAGATATGGTCCTCAACCAGTTGTTCTTCCTCCTCCTCCTCATCCATTATAGTTATTTCTGTGTGAGCAAATCGGTTATATATATATATATATATATATATATATATATATATATATATATATCTTCGACTATAGTCTCCTCTCGCCTACACATTTTATTTTCTCTCTCTCTCTCTCTCTCTCTCTCTCTCTGTGCGTTTTCTCTATCACGATAAGGTGCGAGGTATGCTCGTGGTAAGTCGCACAAAAATATTATTTGATATAAATAATTATGTTTTTTTCATTTACGCGTAAGCAATAATTTATAGCCGGAGGCTGAAAAGATAGGGAAATACGGGTTTTGTTTATTTTGCGTTACACAAATATATATATATATATGTCGATAATTCATTTTGTCATTTTTGATCGAAAAAGTTTCGTTTTGCATCACACAAAAATGGGCATGTCACTTGCAAAATAATTGATATATATATATATATGTATAAAAATATGATTTAGCGTGTATATTTTAATGGATTATCGCGATAATTGTTAACCAAAAAAGTTAAGCCTCCGATTATTAATCGCTTGATGAAATTTTTATATACAGCCATTTTGATCTAAAAAATTGCCGTTCAACTATATATATATTTATATATTTTTTTTCATCAACCGCGAAAGTCAAAGCGCAGCTTAAGACAAGCAGTAACATATAATGTATTTGTCTCGGGACGGTACACAGCACCGCTCTTGATATCATAATATAGAATATTCACTTGAACAATTATACGATGTAGAAAACTTTATTAATCGGAGAAAATATTCATTGGTAGAAATCTCAAAACTCAATAAACGCAATGGAGAAATATGAAAACTTTCTATATTTGTGTAATGATATGTCATATATCTATACTTAATTGAAATGTAATTTTTTTTTTTCTACTCTCATTGCGAACTCTTGATTGAAGGAATAATAATAAATCGGGACGAGATATATATATATATATATATATATATATATATATATATATATATATATATATATATATATTTATATATATATGTATATGTATGAAGTGAATGTCTCGTGTATAAAAACAATCGACTGGATAATTTTTTTTTTTCTCAACGAATCGAGCAATGATATCGTTGTAGATTTATTCACAAGTCATTTTGCAATCAATATATATATATATATATATATTGCATATCTGTATATATGTATGCTTCTTCGACATAATTGACCCAAGGACTATCGGAGGCGTGACCGAGACTTGGGGAATGCACCCGTTTACGACCACGCATATATATATATATATATATATATATATATATATATATATATATATATATATATATACGAACACATATATATATATATTTCTATTGCACTGCATCGCAACGGCGTTGACCGCTGCAATACTCATCCTCCTCTTTCTCTCTCTTGGTCTCTCTCTCGCTCTCAAAGTCCACTGCGATGCATCTGTAACTGCTCGAATATCATAATATGCGAATACTGAGCGCTCACCAGTTTGACCAGGGCACAACAACGACGATAAATCACGAGAGAGTTTTCTACTCCCCGCTCTCACTCGCTCAGTATAGAACTCACCAAAGATGGTGATGTAAAAATAAAAAGAAACAAAAAAAAAAGAAAAAAAAAATGGAAAAAAGTATATTCCTGTTTCGTAGCTGACGACAGACCGCCGAGTCTCGCGTTTACTTCAACGCTCGGCACTTTATATTTCCGGTCGAATTCCATAAATTTGTTGATTATTTTGACAACCTTTCAACCTCTGAACCTAGTGTCATCTCGTGTGGTATATCTTCTGTTTAGCAGTCTTATATTTTTCGCGTAAATACTAATAATAATAATAACAATAATAATAATAATAATTGCTCCATACTAATCTTTTTAGTCAATTGATATTTCTGCCATTTTCTAAATTACCAATTATTAAAATATAGTCAATGACTATATTTTTAATCCACATATGTAAACTTGCTATAAGCAGGATGTTACACAGTAGTTCGGTAGAAGAGAAATTGTACCAGAGTCTGCGGTAGCATAGAGGGATAAATAATAATAATAATAATTACTCCATACTAATCTTTTTAGTCAATTGATATATCAGCCATTTTCTAAATTACCAATTATTAAAATATAGTCAATGACTATATTTTTAATGCTTGTCTCCACATATGTAAACTTGCTATAAGCAGGATGGTACAGTAGTTCGGTGTGAGATAAATTGTACCAGAGTCTACGGTACCATAGGGAGATAAATATCTCTCATATTGATGCTGTGGCGCCGCAATTTGATGCACAACTCTCTTGACGTATTTATCTTTAGAACGTTTTCGCTTCTCTCTCTCTCTCTCGCGCGCTCTCAATAGACTCACGAATGTGATTCGAGAACTTGTGTAAAATCATCGTATAAACTGTCCCCCCTATATAGTTATATATATTCTCTCTGTAATATGGCACTAATATATTTGCGTATGAGGTTTATTATCCTTGTAATTTCATACTCGTGCTAAATATATGAAACAACTTCTCATTGCCTATAAATGCAATGCGCTTACTTTATAGTCGAGCGTAACATGGAAACTCGAAATTATAAACGATATAACAGCAACGATCTGTCGGACTGTAGAAAAAAAAAAATTCTATCGTTAAATCCCCAAAGGAATGTGGATTTGCGGAGGCTGCAAACTCGTACATAATAATCAAAGTACCAACTCAAACTTTTGTAATAAAACTCTGGATGATTTTTTCTGATTTTATTCATTCGTTTGTTCTGTGTTTATATATATATATTTTTTTTTCCGTTTCTATTTCACAATTTTTGGCAATTAATTTTTTTTTACACAGGAGAATACTCGATGTGCGTTCTCGTTTAGAGAAATAACGCCAAGCATACGCGTTCTCTTGGAGAGTAATTTTTTTTTTAATTTATTTTTTTTCTTTCTTTTTAATTAAGACTTAAACGTATATTTTAATTTCTTGTAATTTGTGTAATCGTGATTTTTGAGCTCTTTGTGCTTATTCTTCGTTTGAATTTTTTTCTTAATTGAATAATAAATTAAATAATAATTAAATATTAAAAAATAATTTCGAGGAAAAATTGATCGCGAGTATGAAATTTTCAATGAGAGAGATGGTAAAAGTGTGAGACGTGATTAAATTATCTACGGGCTAATAAATTTTTGATATTCATCTCTATTTGGCTGTTCGGTTTTGCTCTTGTTAAACTGTTAAACGATCCTTTGGTCATAAAAAAAAAATGGACCTGGAGGGAAAAGAAAAAAAAAAGAAAAAAAAATAATTTTGATTCAGAGATGATATAAAAACCGACGTGAAATTCATTGGCATGTGGAGGAAGATCATTCTGTCTCTTCGATTTCGTATCGAGTCGCTATACACAGATGTCGTTTTTTTTTTAAATTTATTTTTTATTCATCACCGCTATGAGATAGAAAATGACGCGATAAGAAGAGGAGAGAAAGTCTTACCAGAGAGGGATAGGAGTGCTTTGAATATTATTTTTTGGTTTTTTTTTTTATTTATTTTTTCTTCAAAGCTTTACCAAAAGATTTACTCGTTCACTGAATCTCAGGTATTCGTCCCGAAAGTAGTCGAGCATACTGACGATCACGTTTTATATTTTTCATATATATATATATATATATATATACATTTTTTTTTTTTTTTTGTCACCGCATATTTAGCGAGGTGGATTATGCAAATAGAAATTGTTTCGTCGGCGTATTCGATACGAGGAAGGAGTATCTCGTTGAACTCGCCATGTGACTGTTTGTCCATGTTAAAACTATCAGGAAACTTTTAATTTTCCAATTTGTTCAATTTAACGTTGGAATTTTTTCATAAAAAATTGGTCATCGTGAGCAAAATTCTAATTATATATATACTGTAGTCCTGTATATCTCTTGGTATAAAATCGCGTGTCCTGGACTGACTGATTCATCATCGCCGAGCCGCCGAAACCGCTGAATCTATATAAATATAAAATTTAGTCAGTAATTTTATTTTATAATGTCGAGCTACCCGCGCCATAAGAAGGAATTTTTCGAAATTCAACCGCTAACGGGAGGGGGGTTAAAAGGAATAAAATATTTTATTAATACGAAAAGCAGCGGGCAAGTAGCTATAGTTTCGTATAAAATTTTATATATATATATATGGAACTTGAATGTCTCGTATTTCATGTCTTCTAGTCAATCGATACGAGAGCAATGACTTTCCTCACAATTTTTCCTATAAAACTTGCTACATATATATATACACACACATGTCTACCCAATCGATAGTCTCACTGACAACATACTGACGCGTCGTTTCTTATAAAAAAAAAAAAAAAAAAACATTAAAAAAATTTAAATATCGTATGCGCGATTTTTGTGCACGTTATAATTTCTACAAGTCGCCCGAATAAGGCGATACACGTCTGGCCAATACATTTGCCGCTATATACGATACACACAGACACACAGCCACAGACACAGACACAGGAGTATTAATGCGTCGCGTTTATTCGTAAACGATTGAGCGTATTCGTGGGTACGGGGCGCGTTGGCAATGTCGGCAAACATCAAACGACACACTTTACCGATTGTGTATGCGAGCGCGAGCTTCGTCACGGCTAACGAGTGCAAAGAAAACCCTCGATTCGATCTTCCTTTCATCCGAATGGTTTTTTTTTCCTTGTCCATTTTTTTTTTGTGGCTTTTTTCTTTACCCTCTTCACTCCACTCCTCGCTACTTCTTATATCCGTGTATTTCCTCCGGTCAAATTCGCGACTCGTAGAATATTTCCTTATTTCAATAAGTCCTTAATAGAGGCTGAATGAATTGATATGATACGAGACGATCGGGAAAAGCCAAACAATTCGCTTATTCAAAATTATTCTTTTCACGGTCCCAAAGTATGAAAATCTATCTGAATTTAATTGTTGATTTTTCAGCAGCTTTTAGCTGCCCAAATCGTAAATTGTTAACAGAAGCTCAAATTCATCCTTAAGTTTGAGCTTAATTTTTTTTTCAATTTTTTATATTTCACTCAAGTTTGCTCAAATGCGGAATTAAATTGACATTTAACTTGAAACTTTTCCCTTTTCTCTTCCTCTTTCAATTATTCTTTTCACGGTCCCAAAGTATGAAAATCTATCTGAATTTAATTGTTGATTTTTCAGCAGCTTTTAGCTGCCCAAATCGTAAATTGTTAATAGAAGATCAAATTCATCCTTAAGTTTGAGCTTAATTTTTAATTTTTTTTTAATATTTCACTCAAGTTTGCTCAAATCCGGAATTAAATTGACATTTAACTTGAAACTTTCCATTGAATTTAAGCTCGTACTAAAGTCTTAAGATTCGGGGCTTAGCCAGTGAGCCAGAACTCGAATTTGAAGTCTCGAATTTATTATCAGCTTTGGCTGGAGAAAAAATGATAAGAGCGATGGGCACAGCTGTTTTTATACAGAGAGGAAGAAAATTGCTAGTAATATTCGTATATTTTATTCATAACTTATGGACAAAAGTCGTTAAGTAACACGTGCTAAAAAAAAAGAATTTAAGAAAAAACGTTATTTTACAATACAGAGTGGATGGACTCGATTTATTTTGAACTGCTTAGCATATTTCGTCGCGTATTATACATCATCCTAATCGCTCGTTGTCATCCACCAACCACAAACACACACACATATATATATATACATATACTATATGAAAATACAATTGTTCTTCGAGTCTATATTTGGAATATTTGACATTTTCTATCATCGTTGCCAATCCATCTTGTACATGTTTGCAGTCAATTTTTCGACTCGATTATTTATTTCCACCATAACACAAGATATGGCAAAAGACAAACGACGTATTTCTCTTATTTCTCATCGTGTAAGTATTCCTCTTTCGCTATCTCTTTCTCCCGTTTGTTATATTTTGCGTATACATATCATCTATAGAGGTCCAGTGTCGAGTTTTCTTATCTCTCGTTTAATATATTGTATGCTGTTAAACAGCTCCTACGACGATTTATCTGATAAAGTATGCAATCTCGGTTGCTCCTTCTAGTCTGGCGAATAGAAGAATTTATATACATACATACATACATACATATATATATATATATATATATATATATATGCATAAGTATGACGAGACAGAGTATAGAATAAAAGAAATTCAACATCCCGAAGTCCACGACAAATATGCCACAATTTTTTCATTTTTATAAATTGAGTAAGTCAAAGAAAAAAAAAATCCATGTAAGCGTTTTGATCAACACATGAAAGATGCAGATATGAGAAAAAAAAATACTATTTTCAACGTTAATTAATGAAAAAATTATTAATTAATGTAATGATAATTAATGGAGTCTCTTTTAAATGTATTTTCAGGTCGGTGACAGAGGATGGGAAGTTCATCATGTTACAGTTACCAGAGTGCCTGGTTATGGTTTTGGTATCGCAGTCTCGGGAGGTCGTGACAATCCACACTTTACCAATGGTGATCCGGCGATCGCTATTTCCGATGTTCTCAAAGCCGGTCCTGCCGAGGGAAAATTACAGTAAGTTTAGCCATTTGCGATTTATCGTTGCAAAAAAAAAAAAAAAAAAAAACCACTCAAGTATTTTCAATGTTATCCTATTTTTTTTTACCACAGTTATCATTATACTAAAGTCAAGCTTGGAATAATATTGATTATTATTATTATTCTAATTGTCAGTTTATCAAAAGTTACATTTTACGTAGTTTTTTTTTTTTTCCCCAGTCATTTTGAACTCTGTATCCTCTCATTATTAGCCACGATAAATGTCTAGACTATCGAGAAAGTTTTTTTCGAGATAATGATAATTTTATCGATTTTTTTGTTTTGTTTTATTTCCTCGCAGGGTCAACGATCGGATCATTTCAGCGAATGGAGTATCTCTCGAGGGTGCTGATTATGGTGCAGCAGTTCGAGTTCTCAGAGACTCCGGATCGACGGTATTGCTCGTTGTTAAGAGACGAGCATCGTCAAATTCGCCGGGTTCACCGGGTAGCACAGCGCCTCAGAGTCATCGTTTGACCCTCACGAGAAATAACAAGAAAGATGGTACGAAAAAAAGCGCCTTTTCACCGCCATTTTTTGACAAACAAAAATATTTCATATTTTGCCATTTTTTTTGTTTTTTTTTTTCAGACTTTGGCATAGTTTTGGGCTGTCGACTCTACGTCAGAGAAGTAACTCGCGAGGGTACGGGGGTAAAACCCGGTGACGTATTGACGAGAATAGGTGGAGTAGCCGCGGACAATATGAGCTTGAAGGAGGCGAGAAAAATGATGGATCAGTGCAAGGACAGATTGTCGATCGTAGTGACGAGAGACGCGCCAATGAGTCTGAGCTCGAGTAATCAGGGCAAAGGTGAGAGTGGAGAATATTTGTCGGGTGCGAGTTACAGCAGTCAAAATCTTTACGTGCCACCACCAACGAGACAACCGCTCGAGGACAAGAGTAATCTTGCTCCACGTGGAAGATCACGGGGTCCATTAATGGAGGTGTCGTTGAGCCAATTGGATTTACCAGCAACACCAACGGTCGATCCGCCAAGGCCACCACCGCCCAGACCCGAGGATTATTACAGCTCGAGGAGACAATTGTACGAGGAGGATCCGCTCATACAGAGAACGAAACAGCCAATGCCAGATCCACGTTTTATCACATTTCAAAAAGAGGGCTCTGTTGGTGTTCGATTGACAGGTGGCAATGAGACTGGAGTTTTTGTCGCGGCTGTACAGCCTGGGAGTCCAGCGTCGCTTCAGGGCTTGCAGCCCGGTGACAAAATTCTCAAAGTTAACGATATGGACATGAAAGGCGTCACGAGAGAGGAGGCAGTTTTATTTCTTCTCAGTCTTCAGGAACAAATTGATCTTATTGTTCAGCATAGACGTCAGGATTACGATCAAATTGTCGCATCAGGTCGTGGCGATTCATTTCACGTTAAGACACATTTTCATTATGAACAGCCGGAAAAGGGTGAAATGAGCTTTCGAAGCGGTGACGTATTTCATGTTGTCGATACATTGCACAATGGCGTAGTTGGCAGTTGGCAGGTATTTAGAATTGGGCGAAACAATCAGGAGGTACAAAAAGGTATAATACCGAATAAAGCACGAGCCGAGGAGCTTGCAACGGCTCAATTTAACGCAACGAAGAAAGAATTGAGCGCTAGCGAGAGTCGGGGAAGTTTTTTTCGAAGACGGAGAGGCAGTCACAGACGATCAAAATCACTCGGTAGAGATCATTGGGATGACGTTGTTTTTTCTGACAGCGTTAGTAAATTTCCCGCTTACGAGCGTGTCGTACTTCGACATCCTGGCTTTGTCAGGCCAGTTGTATTATTTGGACCAGTTGCTGATATCGCCCGTGATAAATTGCTCAAAGATTTTCCGGATAAATTTACATCACCGCAAATGGAGAGTCAAATGGACGAGGGCGGCAGCAGCAGTGGCAAAAGCACTAAAACTTCCGGTATTATAAGATTGAGCGCAATACGGGAAGTTATGGATCGTGGAAAACACGCCCTGCTCGATATTACCCCAAATGCCGTTGACCGATTGAATTATGCTCAATTTTATCCAATTGTCATTTTTCTCAAAGCCGAGACGAAGCAAATTGTCAAAGATATGAGGGCCGGTATACCAAAGTCTGCGCACAAGAGTAGCAAAAAATTACTCGAACAGTGTCAGAAACTTGACAAGATATGGGGTCATGTTTTTAGTGCTGTTATAACGTTAACCACTCCCGAAGCTTGGTACAGAAAGCTCAGAGAGCTTATCGATCGTCAACAGCAGGCTCCACTTTGGATGAGTCAAACAAAGGTGCGTTGAAATTATATGCTCGTTTTTTTTTTTCTTCTTATTTTCTATTCTTTTTTTTTTTTTATGTTGAATGCCAAGGTTCTCGAATGCTTCTTTATGTATATATATATATATATATATATATATATATATATATATATAATTTATACATTCGGTCTTTGTACATGGAGAAATTATATTGTTGGTTTGACGAAATATTCGTTGATGGTCGCGCGCGTGAACCAAACGGAAAGTATATAAAAAAAAAAGAAACGCACTTAAACGTTTCAGAATTAATATAATTAAACATCTAACGTGTATTTTGTGCGCGAAATATATCAGAGACGTTTAAAATTTCGTTGACGTTTAACTCGAATCTTTTTTTCTCAGTTGGACCATTTTGAGAGAGTAGAAATTTATTATTTTACCGACTAAAAATCCAACAATATTTTTATTTCTCAGTGTAAATTCTCATGCTTGTTGCTGCTCGATGAATGTGATTTTAGCATCGCCACACTCTTTCTTCGATGCCTTGTTGTGGATAATACGAAATGTATTGTTTTTTTTTTTTTTTTTTTTTTTTTTTTTTTTTTTTTCTTTTTTTTTTCTTTTTTTTTTTAGTAAATTTTTGAAATATCGCGCGAGTGTTGCATATTCAACGGAGGAGGGACGGGGGGAGGGGGAAGGGGATGAATTGGGAGAGAAACAAAAAATTCAAACAATTTTTTTCACTGTATAAGAATTTTTTTTTCATTCATCTTTTTGTTTGTTGTTGTTGTTGTTGTTGTTATTCTGAGTAACATATATATGTGTATGGTGTTGGTTTTGTAGCCCATAGAAATGGTGTCGGATCTTTATCTTCCTCCTTATTATCCTTATCGTTCGCCAACTCCACTCGGTCATGTTGACGCGGCTCTCTACTACGAACAAAATAACAACATCAATGGTTTGCCACCACCACCACCACCACCGCGTCCGCCATCACTTTCCTTATTATCACTACCACCTCGACTTCCTCCTCCTCCTCCTCCCCCTCCTCTTCCCCCGGTCCCGAGTGTCATTCACGAGCAATTTTTCGGCTACATATAGAAAAATCCTACCAATCACCTGATTCTCAATTACGATATGCATGAATTCGACCTTTAAAATGCATGATAAAACTGCCAACTGGATATTAATCATTTTTTTTTCTTTAATATCCAAGTAATTTTTTTTTACGCATGCCATAAATTACGCGATATGAATAATTTAGTGTGAAAACGCACTGATTAATTGTGCACGAGATTGTCGTTTTTTTTTTTTTTTTTTTTTTTTACAAAAAATTCCAATCAGCCGTAAAACTAACACGATAGAAAATAATTTACAATGTACTAAAAAAAGGTAGAATATGCTGTAAATTAACTCTGTGTGTAAGTAAGCATTAATGGAAAATATTTTATTTGTTCAAAATAACATATTTCATTTCATACTCATCGAGCCTTTCATAAAATTATCATATTATGCTTGAAATGTTGTTGTTGTTGTTGTTTTTTTTTTTTTAAATCTCTGCTTTATCGCGCCTATTCGATCAAAGTAACAAATTTTGGTCTGGTTGAAAAATATCTCAAATTAAATTGAAAATCATCGAATTTTTGCAAAATTTAAATTTCTCATCGTTTGAGAACATTTTAATGTTTTATATGCAACAAGAACGAAACTCAGTCGGTCTCGATAAACGCTTTTCTCACATGTATGCTTTGCAAGCGCGTTTTTTTTATTATTAAAAAACAAAAAAAAAAACAAAAACAAAGAAAAATAATAATAATAATAATAATATGGTAAATACTTACATTTGTTATTTAACGCAATCATGTAACGAATCCATTTGTAACGTGGTGTCCTGTGTGTTCTCCGAACGTAGCCGGAAGAGGCCCTCTCGGATGACTTCCTCTTCCCGATGACTTCTCGCCTCTCCTACGCATCCTCCCCGGAGAGTGACCTGGAGTTGAGCCCCGCGCCGCCCCTTCCTGGTGCATTGGGACCACCATCAAGATTGAAGAGCAGCTCCGATCCAAGCATCGCGACACAAGATGACACAGCAGCTCCGCCGCCTTACACTTCGAGTTATCAGGTATCAAATAATTACTTTATAATAAATATATAATCTGAATCGTAATTAATCAATCACGATCTAAATTAGAGGGTGGTTTCGAGAGGTGTCTCTCTCTCTCTCTCTAACTAAAAGCGGCGAAATGCTCTATATGGTCAATGAGAAGGCATCAGGTGAAACATGTACACGCGAATCGATTCAATCTATAAATCCGTGATCAATTGCAATTAATTAACGGTACGATCACAATTGTCACACATGCCATTATTGAGATAATTAATTAACAACAGATCAATTGATCGTACAGTGGGGTAGAGGCCAGGAAGAAAAATACATTGGGCTATTTTCGGTGATTTTTTTTTTTTTTTTTAGTTTGAACGAAAATGGCTATTGGATTTGTGACCAGTTAAGAAAATGGAACGATATAGGATTCTAAGAGATTTTTTTTTTTTTTGGTTTTTTTTTTTCATTTTGACCAAAAAAAGTTGGTTTACAAAAATTTCTGTAACTTTGCTCTCTGATGAGATTGCGATTTTTTTTCTGCGCTTGTTTTAATCGGAATCGTTCAAGCTTTAAAATGCCACTAGATTCATTGAGTTGCCATTTTTTTTTTCAAATTTTGTACAGATTTTTCAAGTTGGACGAGCGATTTTGGCAAATTTGCCTCTAATTTCGCCGATTTTCAAAGTGCTTTTAAGGATAGAAATAATTGACATATGTGAATTAAACAAACGTCATTCTCTGACGTCTTCTCTAGACGTTTTCAAAACCCTCCTTATAAATGTCAATCGGTCAAACGATTGAAAAGTTATCGCAACTTGAAATCTCGTAATTTTCGTCATTTTTTGGTTTTTGATGAAAAAAATGTGATTTTTTTTTTTCTCTTAATGATCCTATAGGATCGGAAATTTCCCGCTGAACACGAATCAAGCCTAATTTTGATCGAAAGGTCAAAAAATTTACGTGAAAATGAAAAGAAAAAAAACGTAAAATTATTTGACAAAATCATAGAATTATTCGAAATATTTAATTATTTGCACATCCATACTAAAAAGCTCAAAGTATATTGATAAATTTTTCGGGATTTTTAGAAGCCCTTCGAATATGAACAAACAAACTCAAAAGAGCCATGTTTGTTTTGTTGGTTTTGTTGGATGAGGTGCCATTTTTCACATGCTATGAAAAGAGTTGATAAAATAAAAATTAAATTTCACCCTGAATTCGTTGTAGGCATTCGAGCAGCATAAAAAAAGATCGCAGGGTGGTCCGGGAGATGGAAAATATGGTTTCTCCATGACCGGGCCTATGGGCGATCAGCCAGGATTACCACAATATCCAGGTGGACCTGGACAGACAAGATCACCCCATCAAGGTCCACCGGATCTTCCACCGCGTGTCGATCGTAATGCAAAGCCAGCGAATACGACACCTCGGGGCACAGTCGGACGTGCCGCAGCTGAGAGAATTGTCAACAAGACCGATTCTATTCTCGATATGGGAAATTACATAAACGCAACACCACACAGAGCAAACGCGACTTCTTCGCTCGAGAGAGCTCAGCCCAAAGCGGTAATACAGCAAAATTAATATTTATAAAATTATGTAAATATTTTATTTTAACGAAATTATGAAGAAGAATTTTTATTTATTTTTTGTTTGTTATTTTTCACAGGGAAGTTACGACAGCATGTCGTCGTATGATTCGTACAATACGAACGGAAATGTAAATTATCCAAATACTGGCTTGAATACGTCGACCGGTCGTCTAGGACCAAATGTTCCCGACGATCTCAAAAGTGGCAACGTCCCGATATCACCCAGAGCTCACGATCCTTATAGATTCACGAGATCGACAGCTCAGCCGATACCCAGTCACGAAGCTCAAGCGCGAACTGATTATGCCAAGTACAGGTAAAAGCAAATTACTCGTATTATATTTGTTCAATCAATGAAATTTGACATTAAAAAACACAAATTTTTTGGAGATCGATTCGCGTGTCCACTCTTAATCAAGAGTTTCGTAAAGTTGTCGATAAAATTAGATTGGATTTATTCGCAGGGTATGCAAGCCTCGGCCATTAAAACGCGCTTGTAGAGTTTACATATCGAAACGCGATACTTTAGTGTAAAAAATTGTCGCGTCTCGATTCCATGCCACGTTGTTTGATCCCAAACCGAAAAAAAAAATCTCCTTTGCTCCCAAAGTAATGCTAGATATTTTTTTTTTTTTTGTTGCTTCTCCAATTGTATAGTCGAACTGGCGATTACAAATCGGCGCAATCAGCTCCGCCAACACCAGGAAAACCGGGTGGTACGTACAAGCCTGTGCCACCGCCAAAACCGAAGAATTATCGACCGCCGCAACAGCAAATTCATCAAAATGAGAACAATGGCGGAGGCAATAATAATAATATGTATCAGCACGCGAAAAGTTATTCAATGGGCACATCGCACGTACACAATGGGGTGAGAGTCTTTGAGATTGTTTTTTTTCTCTCTTCTATCCCTTTATGGGGCTAGTTCGTTGATTCATCCAATGGCCGTGATTTACATAGAAAAACGACTTTTCAACAGCAGAAGCTTCTTTTTTTCATTTTTTACTCTCGTTAAAAATGATATATATATATATCTTTTTTTTTACAAACGATGCATCCAGATTCAACCCAACTACATTCAAGATGAAAGTTTTTAATGAAAGGCATTTGTGCCAGCAGAGCCTACTGAAGTCTCAAATAAA
Source organism: Dyspetes luteomarginatus (assembly GCA_963669185.1). NCBI lineage: Eukaryota > Metazoa > Arthropoda > Insecta > Hymenoptera > Ichneumonidae > Dyspetes > Dyspetes luteomarginatus. The sequence goes on from OY769904.1 coordinate 6,730,824, forward strand.
ACTGAAAGAATGCCTTGAAAAACATCCAAAATGTAATTTTTGGCACTCATCTCAAGATGGGACGAGTGATGGATGAATCGACGAACTGCGCGCTTGTCCCCCCCCCCCCCCCGCCCCCACCTCCCCTCGTTGTCTCTTAAATTCAAGCTGCTCTCCGAATTTTGCTATACGTGATGTGTGTAGAAGAAAAAAAAACGAAAAAAAAAAATATACATCATCGTATTTCGATCGGTTCAGCAATATGCTTAGCCAACAACATCATTCGTACAGGTAGAAAATGGTGGAAGCACGATTCATCGGAATAGCGGACAATATTATTATAATATTCCACCATCAACAAGAAGCAACAACAATGAGGGAAACGTTGGTTATCCAATACAATCGAATACAAATCATGTACAGAATCATACATCACCATCATCAGGTCACAGTCACAGCCTGAGTCATACGCATTCCCACTCGAGTCCACCGATAAGTGCGCATTCTCACAGTAACAGCGCCGGTCAAATAACTCTTGGACATGTTCAAAATCGCAATAATGCCAATCACAATGGTCACACACACAATAATAGTCATGGTGGTCACGGCTCTTCCGGTGGTAATTCCGGTGGACACAACAGAGAACCGAGCGGTCTTGATCTTGCCGGAAGTCGGGAGCAACGTGGTAGCGCATTTGAGCTTTACAGAAAACCTGTGCATCATCACAATGTGAGGTAATTCATTTTTGTTTTTTCTTACAATAGCAGACTTTGAGCTGTACGAATTAAATTATTGATTTAAACGAGGATAAAAATGAGCGAAAAGAAAATAAACGTTAGGGCTCTAAAATTAGTTATAAGAAGCAAAAATAAAAATAATAACAATCGCAAAAAATCACTTTGCTTGAAACTAATTCAATAACCATAAACGTGACTAAGCAGATTTAAAAAAAATTTGTACTACGACACACGTCCCATTAATTTGAAAAATAATAATAACAATAATAATAATATGCAAAGTAACGTGGTCGTGGTGGCGGTGATGGTTGTGTGGTCACATATAGGAAAGCTGGAATAGCTCGGGGGGTGTTCGATAGCGATGGCGGTATTCTCGAGGGTCCGGGAGGTGTCAGTTTAACAATACCTCCCGGTGCCTTGCCGAAGAATTCACGTCAAGAGATCTACTTCACTGTTACCGCCGCGCACACCTTTGATCCTTCTAACAAGCACAACAAACGTGGTGGACATCGCGCATCGATGTCACCTCCCATGCATCACGGTGAGAGCTAACAAAGAAAAAAAAACAATTCCATTTCTTGTCACGGTGGTGGAACGTTGTAACGAGCATTTGGCAAATTTCTTATCGTTTTTTTTGTTTTATTTTCTTTACTAATAATCATTTATTTGTAATATCTCAACAGGTGAATCTCTCCTGAGTCCAATGGTCGAGTGCGGTCCAAAAGGAGTAGAATTTCAAAATCCAATTGAACTTCGTATTCCACACAATGCAACGTCAGCTCATCGACTTGCGCTCAAAGCAACCGATACGGAAAATCAGTCGAGTACAGATTGGCTGGATGTCAAATTACCTGGTCCCACTTCCGATCACATACTCGTCAAGCTCGATCATTTTTAAGAAGAAAAAGTTTGTTGCGAGCACGTGATAAAAATTAGAAAAAAAAAATGCCCATCGTCATCTGACTTTTATGTGATACGAGAAACGCATCGAAGGAATGTAAAAAAAAAAATACAAAAAAAAAAAGAAAGGCAAAGAAAGAAAGAAGCTTACCGTTCTCTGTGAGAACTTTTCTCATACGTTGTTGTTTAATGTAATTGTTTTGCCGTGAATCGGTCAACGGTAGAAGGAGAGCAAGGCTGAAAATACCAAATGAGATCTACACGGACGAAGAGCGTATCGTCATATCTATTTAAAAAAAGTTAAAAAAAAACAATGTAAAAAAAAGTCAAGCGTCAGACGATACGCCACATTTTTGCATATATATATATATATATATATATATATATATATATATATATATACGTTTTACGCTCAGCATTTATCAGACAGATCTTGCTCATGCGTTTTTATTGTTAATCGCTTCATTCAGTCACTCTCACACACGTAAACACGCGTTATACATCGTCGAATGAGTTTGATATTGTATAAACTTGAAAAAAAAAAAAAAAATCTTATAAATTGATTGAGGTCACTCGTTTTTTTTTTTTTTTTTTTTATATATTTCTCAATTTCACCAATACGCGTTTTGCATTGATCACATTATATTCTAATTTATATATAAATATATATTTACTATATATATTACTCAGGCTGCGTAAATTACTACTCGAGGAATTATTTGTAAAAGACGCCTCGTTCTTGACACACCTACAGATCAATCGATAATACTTGTATGATTTTCTACCAGGTTGACTATAATTCGCCGATTTCTTAGCATTTTATTTTTTAATTCATTCTTCACTTTCCACTTGTTTGCATTTTCGTTATCGATCGATCTGCAGATTGTCCTGAAACGAAATCCGTTTATATACGTTTGTAACAAAATCAGTAATCACTAAGAATTCGTATAGAACATATTATTATTATTATTATTATTATTATTATTATTAGGATGATATAACGAAATATGAAAGCTCAATATGATTAATTGGAAAGAATGAAATGTAACATTTTTTTTTTAATATTAAAAAATCCTACGACATCGATTGAGAATAGATGAATCGTCCCAATGAAACCCTTTCACGCTTCAGTGAGCTTTTAATGTGTAAAACTTTGTCGTAATCGAACGAAATCATAGACACCATTGGAAAATTTGACACTTGAACGGAATGGAAATAATGTTCTGACAGCAGAACAAAATGACGTAAAAAATCCTTTCGGCCCGAATCCACGCAAAAATGTTTTTCGATCGACTTCAAAATTTTACGTATTAAAGAAAAAAAATCATTCGTATCTCGGATAATTAGAAGATTTTTTCGGCATATATTTTGTGAAATTTTTTACGATAAAACGCGTGTAATGGGCGATTCTGGAGAAATCGTGACGGTTTTCATCGGTCAGGCAGGAGTGCAAGTGGGAAACGCCTGTTGGGAATTATTTTGCCTCGAGCATGGCATCAGGCCTGATGGATTGATGCATCAGGGTTACGGGACAAAAGATAATTCTTATCGCACGTTCTTCGCAACTTCCCAAGTACGATTGTCATATCCATCCGTGTATAAAAAAAAAAAAAAAAAGGGAAATACTTGGAAAACTTTTAATATTGGAATTGTACAGGCTGGAAAAATGACTCCTCGCACAGTTATGCTCGATCTAGAGCCCACTGTCATTGATGAGATTCGCACAGGAGCTTACAAAGGTTTATTCGATCCAACGACATTGATAAGCGGAAAAGAGGATGCCGCGAATAATTTCGCTCGAGGATATTACAGCATAGGTGAAGAAGCTATTTATTTGGTTCTAGATCGAATTCGTAGAGTGTGCGAAACGTGCTCGAGATTGTCTGGATTCATTGTGTTCAGGTAAAAAAAAAATCAACGCGTAAAATATATTTTTAATTTTTTAAAATTTATGTCTATATTGATATTTTAATGCTGGCAGGTCATTTGGAGGTGGTACCGGAAGTGGTTTTACAACTTTGATGCTTGAACATTTGACCTCCGATTATGGGAAGAAATCAAAGCTCGATTTTGCTGTTTATCCAGCCCCCCACATTTCCACTGCTGTTGTAGAGCCTTACAATGCTGTATTGACTACTCACGGTACTCTCGATTATGAGGATTGTTGCTTCGTCGTCGATAACGAGGCCCTTTATGAAATTTGTGCGAGGTTCGATGAAATATTCATATAAATCTTCTTAAAACATTCACGAGCAACTTCAAAATAGCACCAAAGAATGACCAGCCGAAAATAAGTGAAAAGTTAATGAGTACGAGAAAATTGACTCAAGCGGTAATTAACTGATTATAATCACCCTATTTTTTCCATTTATAAAGGAACTTGGGAGTGGAAAGACCGACTTATACGAATCTCAACAGGCTGCAGGCTCAAGTCGTCTCGAACATAACAGCCTCATTGCGTTTTGAGGGAGCAATCAACGTAAATCTCGAAGAATTTCAAACGAATCTCGTTCCTTATCCAAGAATACACTTTCCTCTCGTGACATTTGCTCCTATAATGTCTGTTGAAAATGCCATGAGCTCGGAAATATCGACGACGCAAATTACGAATGAATGCTTCGAGCCTGCTAATCAGGTTGGCAAAAATTTCAGTATTGATAAATTTTCATTCTCATTAGGACTCGTGAGATTATCAATGAATCATAAATAATTATCATATCTCTTTCTCTTGATCTCGTGCAGATGGTAAAATGTGATCCCCGCAAAGGTGCATACATGAGCTGTTGCTTGCTCTACCGAGGCGACGTCAATCCCAACGAAATCAACAAGGCAATCGCGACTCTGAAAGGCAAAACGTCTATACGATTTGTCGATTGGAGTCCAACAGGCTTCAAGGTGAAGATCATACATGAAATCTTCATTATGTTGATAAAAAAAAACACGCACATTGTTTTTCTCATAAATGACAAATATTTTTCCATAACATTTTTTAATTTATTTTCGCGCGATGATGAAAATACTGAAAAACAATATTGAGATTTTTCATTTGTCAATCGTTAATTCTTTAACAGATCGGTATAAATTATCAACCACCGACTACAGTACCAGGTGGTGACCTTGCCAAGGTCAATCGGTCAGTGGTGATGCTGAGCAATAATACATCGATAAGACATGCATGGAGGAGACTCGGAAGAAATTACGATATCATGTACAAGAAACGAGCTTTTGTCCATCATTACGTGGCCGAAGGAATGGAAGAGAATGTTTTCCAGGAGGCTAGAGACGACATGGCTGCCCTCGTGCAAGATTACAAAGAGGTTGAGCATTGACCCAGACCTCTGACACATTGGGGGACAAGCAAGTGAATTTATCGTTATTGGCCAGACAGACGGGGAGGCACGCGAGAATATTTCCACGATTAATAAAATTTAATTTTGCGTCCTGTCAAGTGAATCGTCACGATTCGTGTCTTGCATCATGTGAGGCCATGAAAAGATTTTTAATCCGCTGATACGGAAAAAAAGTAATCCGAAGAAATGACGAAAGAGTCATGGGCAATACATACAATACATTTAAAAAAAAAAACAAAATCATGAGAATATACAAAAAGTTGTAGCATAAAAATATCTTTGAAAAAATAAGATTTAAATTGAAAAACAATCATTTTATTCAATCGATGAACGAATACGTGTTTTACTTAACAAGAGGGCTGTGTAACAACTGAGTTTAAGTAAAAATAAACGTGAGGTAAATAAAATCGTACGATTCAATTATCTTTCGACAATTTCCGTAGACAAATATATTGTCTCGACGTCAAAGAGAAGAATGTCACTCTTGTTTGTACTTTTATTTTTCCCTTGAGGAATTGCACCGCATTTTTTCAATGCAGCTTCTTCACCTTTTAGCAGTTTTATTAGTAAGTAATTTTACCACAAGTCAGTGGTAACATTTATCGTTATGAGAGGTCCATTGGCCATTTTTCATCAAGTTTCATGATTAAGCAATTTTACGATTGACCATTGTCAAGTAATCCTAATGATTACTTGACAATGGAGAATAAAAAAATCAGGTGTAAATCCTGTTTTCATCTCATGGACGTCCTTTGGACTTGGTCTCAGGCGTAAATGTGATGACACGTATTTTGCTGCAACCGTCCAAGTTTGTCGAATATCAAATTCTCAGAAATCATCTACGTTTTTTATATTTCTCTGGCTTATTCCCGGTCAAAATGTCATATTTACGTTAAATTGGACCGTTTCCGGGGTCACTTCTGTTCGCGTTTACATCACTTCCGGTCTCGATGACGTCATTGCAGCCGGAAGTGACGTCAATGCAACCGGAAGTGACCAGTGTTGCCAGTGCTAGTACAATTGTACTAGATCTAGTAGTTTTTGCCAAAATCCCGAAAAATTGAATTTCTCGTCGGAACGTTGGCGTCATCTGCCAGCGAGTTCGTGAATCGACTAAATTTTAAAGTAAAAATTTGAATTTCCCGCCACGACGGTGGCGCTATCCGTCGACGAGTTCGTGAAGCTGCAAAATTTCAAAGCAAAAATTTGAATTTTCCCGCTACGACGGTGGCGCTATCTGTCGGGGAGATCGCAAAGCTCCAAAATTTAAAGGCAAACATTTGAATTTCCCGCCACGACGGTGGCGCCATCTGTTGGGGAGATCGCAAAGCTCCAAAATTTGAAGGGAAAAATTTGAATTTCCCGCCACGACGGTGGCGCCATCTGTCGGCGATTTCGAAAAGCTCCAACATTTTAAGGCAAAAATTTGAATTTCCCGCCACGACGGTGGCGTCATCTGTCGGCGAGTTCGCGAAGCCCCAAAACTTGAAGGCAAAAATTTGAGTTTCCCGCCACGACGGTGGCGCCATCTGTCGGCGAATTCACGAAGCTCCAACATTTTAAGGCAAAAATTTGAATTTCCCGCCACGACGGTGGCGCCATCTGTCGGCGAGTTCGCGAAGCCCCAAAATTTGAAGGGAAAAATTTGAATTTCCCGCCACGACGGTGGCGTCATCTGTCGGCGAGTTCGCGAAGCCCCAAAACTTGAAGGCAAAAATTTGAGTTTCCCGCCACGACGGTGGCGCCATCTGTCAGCGAATTCGCGAAGCTCCAACATTTTAAGGCAAAAATTTGAATTTCCCGCCACGACGGTGGCGTCATCTGTCGGCGAGTTCGCGAAGCCCCAAAACTTGAAGGCAAAAATTTGAGTTTCCCGCCACGACGGTGGCGCCATCTGTCGGCGAATTCGCGAAGCTCCAACATTTTAAGGCAAAAATTTGAATTTCCCGCCACGACGGTGGCGCCATCTGTCGGCGAGTTCGCGAAGCCCCTAAATTTGAAGGCAAAAATTTGAATTTTCCGCCACGACGGTGGCGCCATCTGTCGGCAATTTCGCAAAGCTGCAACATTTTAAGGCAAAAATTTGAATTTCCCGCCACGACGGTGGCGCCATCTGTCGGCGAGTTCGCGAAGCTCCAAAATTTGAAGGCAAAAATTTGAATTTCCCGCCACGACGGTGGCGCAATCTGTCGGCGAGTTCGCGAAGTTCCAACATTTCAAGGCAAAAATTTGAATTTTCCCGCCACGACGATGTCGCCATCCAGACTTGATACCGCGTCACTTCCTGTCTAGAGACAGGAAGTGACGGTATCAAAGTCATGGATGGCGTCATGGAGACCGGAAGTGACGTCAGAGCGACCGGAAGTGACGGCATGGAGACCGGAAGTGATGGCATCAAGAACGGAAGTGACGTCATGGAGACCGGAAGTGACGTCATGGAGACCGGAAGTGACGTCAGAGCGACCGGAAGTGACGTCTGAGCGAACGGAAGTTACATCACAGCGACCGGAAGTGACGTCAGAGCGACCGAAATCGACGTCAGAGCGACCGGAAGTGATGGCATCAAGGCTGGAAGTTGCGTCATCGGGACCGGAAGTGACGTCAGAGCGACCGGAAGTGACGGCATCCAGATCAGAAGTGACGTCATGGAGACCGGAAGTGACGTCAGAGCGACCGGAAGTGACGGCATGGAGACCGGAAATGATGGCATCAAGAACGGAAGTGACGTCATGGAGACCGGAAGTGACGGCATCAAGACCAGAAGTGACGTCAGAGCGACCGGAAGTGACGTCATGGAGACCGTTAGTGACGTCAGAGCGACCAGAAGTGACGTCACAGCGACCGGAAGTGACGTCATTGAGACGGGAAGTGACGTCATCCAGACCGGATATGACGTCATCGACACCCGAAGCGACGTCACCAAGACCGGAAGTGACTTCATCAAGACCAGAAGTGACGTTCTAGCGACCGGAAGTGACGTCTCAGCGACCGGAAGTTACATCACAGCGACCGGAAGTGACGTCAGAGCGACCGAAAGTGACGTCAGAGCGACCGGAAGTGATGGCATCAAGGCTGGAAGTTGCGTCATCGGGACCGGAAGTGACGTCAGAGCGACCGGAAGTGACGGCATCAAGAACGGAAGTGACGTCATGGAGACCGGAAGTGACGTCAGAGCGACCAGAAGTGACGTCTGAGCGACCGGAAGTGACGTCAGAGCGACCGAAATCGATGTCAGAGCGACCGGAAGTGATGGCATCGAGGCTGGAAGTTGCGTCATCGGGACCGGTAGTGACGTGAGAGCGACCGGAAGTGACAGCATCAAGACCAGAAGTGACGTCGAGACCCGAAGTTACGTCAGAGCGACCGGAAGTGACGTTAGAGCGACCGGAAGTGACGTCAGAGCGACCGGAAGTGACGTCATCGAGACCGAAAGTGACTTCATCAAGACCGGAAGTGACGTCTGAGCGACCGGAAGTTACATCACAGCGACCGGAAGTGACGTCAGAGCGACCGGAAGTTACGTCAGAGCGACCGGAAGTGATGGCATCAAGACCGGAAGTTGCGTCATCGGGACTGGAATTGACGTCATGGAGACCGGATGGTGTCACCGTCGTGGCGCGAAATTCAAATTTTTGCCTTGAAATTTTGGAGCTTCGCGAACTTGCCGGCAGATGGCGCCACCGTCACGGCGGGAAGTTCAATTTTTCGGGATTTAGGCAAAAACGACTAGAACTAGTACAATTGTACTAGCGCACTGGTAACACTGGTCACTTCCGGTTGGATTGACGTCATCGAGACCGGAAGTGACGTCATTATGACGTCATCGAGACCAGAAGTGACGTCATTATGCCGTCATAGAGAACGGAAGTGACGTCATTATGACGTCATAGAGAAGGGAAGTGACGTCATTATGACGTCATAGAGAAGGGAAGTGACGTCATTATGACGTCATAGAGAACGGAAGTGACGTCATTATGACGTCATCGAGACTGGAAGTGACGTCGCGATCGGCTGGAAGTGACGTCGCGAGCGATCAAATTTAACCGGATGTGACTTCTGGTTATATTTGATAGTTCGCGAGGCCACTTCCGGTTATAATGTCGTCATTTTCGTTAAATTTGACCGTTCACGAGGCCACGTCCGGTGAAAATAACAATTTTTCATTTATTTAGGAATTTTTTAACGAACTTCCAGTTAGAATGACAATTTTATCTTGGTAGAAATAGATAGAAATAGAAATAGAAATATAGGATATTCGAAAAATTCGAATTATTCGAAAGTTCGATTCGAACACTATTCGCACATCTCTAATATACATACATATACATATAATGATGTTTTTGATACGTCGTCGTGAACATCTGGAGTTTATTTAGCCTCGAGAGACTGCAATGAATCATTGCTCTCATCTCTCATTTCTCGCGTACATTATCAACATGTCGATTGATAACGCATATTTCTTCTATCATATATGCGCGAAGTTTCTCGATAAGAAAACGGGTTGTTACCGCACCAGACTCAATGGCACCGGCTTTTCAATCTTGGTCGCATCTTATCTCGATGAAAACGAAGAAGACGCTTATAACTCCAATCTTGGATTCTCCATTTTATCGTACAAAAAGTTGCGTTTTGGCGATTTCTCGTATTATATCTTTTTACCAGTTGAGGAATTAATTCAAATGAATAAAATTATAAGTAAATGTTTGATGAAGAAATAATATCAAAAAAATAATTAAATAGCAAAATTACCATTTCCCCAGTTACTTATATGATAATAATTTACATTTAATATTAATATTTCACAAATTTTACGCTCGTTGGATTATTCTATCATTTAGAAAATTGCTTCTCCGAGCTCTCTTTTTTATGTTTACACTCTGCATCGTTTTACTAATTCGCTAATGAATCGATTGCACAATTACCATTAAGAAAATGTGTTTGTATTTAATAATAATTTACATTTAATATTAATATTCAACGAATTTTACACATGTTGGATTATTCTATCATTTAGAAAATTGTTTCTTCGAGTTTTCTTTTTTACGTTCACACTCAACATATCGTTTTACTAATTCACTCATGACTTCAATATTCAATATTAACAAAATGTTTAATGGAAAAATTCTTTTATAAAACTGATTAAATAATTCTCAATTAATCTATCAAGTTATCATTTCGAGGTGTAATTTTGTATTATCTTAAAAATGTGTAATCGGTATTGGTTCGAGGAATGAGACTCTTCGAAATACTTTTTTCGAAGAAATCTTTACGATCGATCTACATGGAGGGCTAATTATAAATCGTAACGTGAAAACTAAAACGCGAGCTTGTTATATCAGTCATTATATTACACCGTGTACGAACAAAACACGATTAGTTCGATCACACGATTGTGGCGTGTTCATGGAATATACAACTTTACTCATTATAAAAAATTCGCATCGTTTCTCAGACAGTCCATTTTTGTCTCCTATTGAGTTTCGTAACAAAATTATCTTTCTTCTTCTTTTTCTCCTTATCGCAATATCTATTATATATATATATATATATATATATATATATATATGTTATTGTATATGAACGACCTCAGCGATTGAGTTTTCGATCAACGATAACAAACCGTGAGCTGGAATCTGCCCCCTGCTGACCACCACGTGAACGGGACTTCCGCTCATTGAAAAAATGCGATGTTCTCTTTACGTTTTTATATGCGCTACGATTTATCTGACGAATCAATTACGAGCGAGACACACGTCGACGAGGCTTTTCTATCACGGGTAATCCCACTATTGCCGGGAGATAAGAAAATTATGTATTGGCTCGCACTTCGGTAGAATGATAAAAATAACCGTAATGAGTGTAATAGCCCCCCTGTGAAGATACGTCGAGATTGCCCTCGTGCGGATGTCGAAACTTTTCAATGACGTTTTAAAATTATGAAATTTTACATTTTTAATATATTTTTGCAATTTTAGGAATTATCTTTTTTTTTTTTTACATTTTTTATAATAATTTTTACATTATAATGGACATTCTGAGAGATGGGGTCAATATGGGGTCATCGATGAATTTGTATTTCGAAGCGTCGAAAAAGTTGCCAAACGAAATTATCTTAATAATTTCTTTCTGCTCTGATGATGGAAAAAAAAAATGACGATAAAAAGGAAATGATTAAATTTCTGCTCGGAACGAAGTGAAATTGTCGTTTTAATTTACGACCTCAAACAGCGTCGCATTTTGTACGTAAACTGAGAGAGTTCGTCATTTTTTATGTGAACTTTGCAGCATTTTTCGACAATGATTTTTCCAGTCAGTCCCTGAGCGCAATAAATTAATCTCTTCAAGCTCTCCTGCATGACCTTATAGATTTGCCACATACGCTCTCGACGTGATCGATGAAGAAAAAAATCAGCAAAGATAAGTGAGTCTAGCGCGGTATTAAAAAAAAAATGAATCTTTTCTGTCTTTTCTTTCTTTTTTTTATTTTTTTTTTAATACAGCGCGAGACTCACTTATCTTTTCTGAATTTTTTCTTTTTTTCTAATCTCAAATCTTCCGCGGCTCGATTTTTTTCCACAACTCGGGGATTTATAAGCGTTCCATGCTTCACGATTAAATCTCACGCTATTGTACGGAAAAAAACTGCCAAAATAATAATACAGAATTCAAAGTTCATCGCTAGTCTGTAATTGAATATTGTGAATTTTCCATGTTTATTGATCTCGCTCATAATCTCTATTGCATAACTATGATAAGTGGAAAAATACTCGATTTGCTCGCTACGGGATGAAAACAAAGACATTTAAAAATGTTAAACTTTGTATGACGAGATTCCAAGACAATATTTACTTTACGTACTTGAAAAAGAAAAAAAACATATTTTTGTGTATATAAAAAATAGAGAAGACACGAGAGCCGAGAGAATGTTTTCATATAGTAAAATCGGTTGGAGTGTTGCAACATTTTTTCTCTCAAAATACAATCTTTCAAAAGATTTACCAATTTTTTTTCTTTTTACCTTTTTTTTTGGTTTCAATCATTGGATAGGAAATTAAATTCTCTCAATATTGTCGAGAAATTAGATAGTCTGTAATTGGATATTGTGAATCTTAAATGTTTATTGATCTCGCTCATAATCTCTATTGCATAACTATGATAAGTGGAAAAATACTCGATTTGCTCGCTACGGGATGAAAACAAAGACATTTAAAAATGTTAAACTTTGTATGACGAGATTCCAAGACAATATTTACTTTACGTACTTGAAAAAGAAAAAAAACATATTTTTGTGTATATAAAAAACAGAGAAGACACGAGAGCCGAGAGAATGTTTTCATATAGTAAAATCGGTTGGAGTGTTGCAACATTTTTTCTCTCAAAATACAATCTTTCAAAAGATTTACCAATTTTTTTTTTTTTTACCTTTTTTTTTGGTTTCAATCATTGGATAGGAAATTAAATTCTCTCAATATTGTCGAGAAATTAGATAGTCTGTAATTGGATATTGTGAATCTTAAATGTTTATTGATCTCGCTCATAATCTCTATTGCATAACTATGATAAGTGGAAAAAAATACTCAATATGCTCGCTACGGGATGAAAACAAAGACATTCAAAAATGTTAAACTTTGTATGACGAGATTCCAAGACAATATTTACTTTACGTACTTAAAAAAGAAAAAAAACATATTTTTGTGTATATAAAAAACAGAGAAGACACGAGAGCCGAGAGAATGTTTTCATATAGTAAAATCGGTTGGAGTGTTGCAACATTTTTTTTCTCAAAATACAATCTTTCAAAAGATTTACCAATTTTTTTATTTTACCTTTTTTTTTGTTTTCAATCATTGGATAGGAAATTAAATTCTCTCAATATTGTCGAGAAATTAGATAGTTTGTAATTGGATATTGTGAATTTTAAATGTTTATTGATCTCGCTCATAATCTCTATTGCATAACTATGATAAGTGGAAAAAAAATACTCAATATGCTCGCTACGGGATTAAAACAAAGACATTTAAAATTTTTTAACTTTGCATGACGAGATTCCAAGACAATATTTGCTTTACGTACTTGAAAAAGAAAAAAAAACATATTTTTGTGTATATAAAAAACAAAGAAGACACGAGAGCCGAGAGAATGTTTTCATATAGTAAAATCGGTTAGAGTGTTGCAACATTTTTTTTCTCAAAATACAATCTTTCAAAAGATTTACCAATTTTTTTTTTTCAATCATTGGGCAGGAAATTAAATTCTCTCAATATTGTCGAAAAATTAGAAAATCTAATTTTTTTTTTTTAAGGAATTGCATTGTTGGTAAACACTGCATTTAAAATTTATTTAATTGATCTCATGAACAAGTCATGAACTTTGCAAACGACTCGAACCATATAGTTGATGCAACAAAACATAGGAGCCTATCTCTAATTTTTTCGAGATAACAAAGGAATTATATTATTTGCACACGATTTTCTTTTATATAATGGCAGTCGAGAAATTGATGCACATGCACATGAGAGTGAAAATTGACAAATGTAATTGGGCAATGGATGGACAAATGAATTTTCCAGACAGGACGAAGCAGTGAATAAACATTGAAAATTTCAAAATTTGCAAATGTCAAACGATATCGCGACAGACACGAATGGACGATAATAATTCTCGCTCTAGCATTGATAATTAATTAATTGCCAATTGACGTAAATATAATTTTTTATTCTACGAATCTCGTAAAAATTGCGTTAAACAAAAAAGATTATTATAATTATTATTACGATGTCATATTGAGAATATCTCGATCGTCAATCGATTTGAAAAAAAGTGAAAATATTATTGCCTGTATAAGCATTATTATTATTATATATGAAAAAAAAATGAAGTATAATCAACGGGGCTTCCGTCTAGATATCGAGACAATCACATCTCGATTGCAGCAAACACGCGCCAAAAACGATTTTATACGTGCTCGAGGAATTATATATATATATATAGTACAAGATTGAAAAATCATTAAGCCAATGCGTGTTCCACACACGACTCCCTTGAGAGGGAAAATAAAAATTCTCCATTCTGCCAGCAATACAATTCTCTCTCTCATTATCGTCCATCGCCATTATAGAAAACAAAAACCCGATGAGAATGACGCAGAGAGCGTTTTCTTATCGCAATACGTCTTATCGTTTATCGCTACTTTTAGCCTCTCTCGCTTCTTCATTTTTCATATAAATTATCCGTAACCGCCAACAATCGTCAGTTCTGGTTGAAGTTTCCTTCAAAGACCACCACGAATGTTGCGTAGTCGTGGTCTCTCCTAACTCACCTTCCCCCTCCCCCACCCCCATCAATAATTAACGATATAACTCTCCACAAGTTATATTCGATAAATATATTCGCCAATTTTGTGCAGTATAAGCAAACTACAAGCGTAAAAGTAAGTGAAATTTACTTCTTTTTTTTCTTACTGCGATCTATTTTTGTTCCTACTTTTACAATCATTGTGAATGACCAATTTTTATGAAAATATTAAAAATGCAATTGGCGTGAATTAAATTGATATTCAATTAAAATCAGATAGAAATTGAATTGAGAGCGTGAGACTTGATCGTTGCTTAAATAACGATAGAATTTTGAAACAAAAAATAAAAACATTAAATAATAAATTGGGAAAAACGATCGACGAAATTTTACTTCAATGAGAGCTTAAGAGTTTCGCAAAGCAATAATAACTTTCTTTTTGATATATTACCTGATTCTCGACACTGTGAAAAAAAAAAGAAAAAGGAAAATGGATATGCGGTTTTTGTTTTTTTTTTTTAAATAAAATTGTGACTCACGAAATATTATTGTTTAATTTTCAGATGCTGATTGGTGGAGCAGTGAGCTACGTTGCTGGGAGTCAGGCAGTCCGTACGGTGTACTGGAGAACAACGAGTAAGGGTCGTCTCCTGAAGACCGCAAGAACATGCATGTTTCAAGGACCACCGAAGCCAAGAACTGCGGCTTCGGGTTTTATTGCACAATCCCGAATGGACACGATGTCGAAGAATATCCTAAATTTGAAGGATTAAATGTATTAAAAATTCGTTCGTCATTTATTTCAAATGTTCACACAGTATATGTGTGAAAATTCGTGCCATGGGAGATTCACACTTGTACATAATTATTAGCTGCTAAAAATCGTGGATAATAATGCACAATGAAAAAGCTTCATGACATTAAAACAAAAAATTTATTTATTTTTTAAATGTATCCCGCAAGTCTAATTCGATACCTCGTAATTCCCCTCGAAATGTTTCATCAAAAATATTCGTAATTTACGATAAAGAGAAGGAAAAAAAAAAGCAGAGATAAAGATTGATGGAAAAATTTGATATTGAGAGAAATTACCTAATGGAGCTGTTCCGTCTATATTTTGACATATAGTAGAAGCTAAATATATATATCACTTCCGTTTTGTATATGATGCGAAGGTGACGAAAGTTTGCAATGAAAATGAAACATTTATTTTTTCACCGTATCCCACAAGTTTAATTCGATAGCTCATAATTCCTCTCGAATTGTTTATTCAAAACGATCTGAGGAGAAAAACAAAAAGAGAAAAAAAAAAGCAGAAATAAAGATTGATGGAAAAATTTGGTATTAAGAGAAATTACCTATTGAGCTGTCTATATATTGACACATAGTAAAAGCTAAATATATACATCACTTGCTTTTGCCATAGCCGATGCAACAATTTCCCGATTATACATGACGTGAGAGAGTCTCCTTGACGAGGCAATAATGCGAAGTTGACGGAAGTTATCCGTCCGCCATCTTGTTCCCGGTTCTCATTCAGTATTCGGAAATGAGAGCGGCGGCGTGCGAGTAATCGAATTTCATATTCTGGAGCAGCTTCGACACACTCTGTCAAGAAATAATAAATATCTGTGTCTATACGTCACAAATATTTCTGTCCATTTTTTTCCCCGTGCTGATGACGTATCATATATATATATATATATATATGCGTGTGAAATCATTATATGACACGTAGATGCTGGAACATTGAATTCTGCGACATTTTGTGATGCTTCCTGACAATAAACAGAATATATAAATATACTTTAGAATTCATTGAAATATAAAAATCACGAAATTGTATACATAAAGAGACTCGGATAAGTTAACCATTCGGGACAGCGAGTTATTCCGTTTAAAATTGAGCTTCTCCCCTCCATCGACTCTGTATCGTTGAGCGATGCTGATTAAGGTGGAGAAAAATTAGCCTGGAGGCGTCTATATTTACATCGAGTCTTTTTCAGTAAAATTACGAGTGTGTGTTAACTAACGTGGGGTCAACTTATCCGAGGCTCTATTGTACTTATTATTATGCATATATATATATATATAAGCGAATATATAGCTTATATAGAATATAAGCGAATATAGTAGAGAAAGAGAAAGAGAGAGGAAGAGGGTGAAAAGCACCCCCGTAAGAGGGTTGAAAGTCGGTTGCGCGGGCGCAGTTGGGCATTTATCGATTTAGTTTGAGAAGGAAGAAGGTGCCACACGGTCGGTCATCGATTTGACACTCTCCGCTAAAGGGATTGTCGGAAACAGCTAAAGATTGCTGGAAGAGTGGGTGTTTGGATTATATTATTCGGTTAAACAAAGCAAAAATATAATAAAAAATAATAATTTGATAAATTACATAATATCGAGTAGATTCTCAGTCAGGAGAACAAAATTTTAATACGTTTTTTTTTTTGTTAATCATCACGCACGGTCATCAATTTGACACTCTCCGATAAACCGGGATTGTCGGAAACAGCCAAAGATTGCTGGAAGAGCAAGAGTGTGTTTGGATATATTATTCGGTTGAATAAAGTAAAAATACAATAAAAAATAATAATTTGATAAATCACATGACATCGAGTAGATTCAGTCAGGAGGAAGAATTGTAATTGACGTTTTTATTTATTTTTTTCAATCATGCTATAGTGGAATTGTTTTTTTTTTTGTTTTTTTCGTTATCATTGCAAGAGTGCAGAGGATACGTGATCGTGATAAGAATTTCGAGGATTTGTTTTCCGGATTCTTTCGGGGGGGGTGAAGACAAAATAAATAAATAAAAAGAAGATTTGAATAATAATAATAACAACAATAAGGAATACCTCGAGTTGTCGAATTCTGGGATAATATAATGCAGAATTATGGCCACGAGGAATACGATCATGGTGGCGATGGTCCCGTTAACGGTGAAGGTGGAGGACGTTCGTTACCTCAAGTCCCAGGTGCAAGGCCCATTGTCGATCCATCCGCGGAGGGTGAAGTCGATCCTACACTTTACGGTCAACCGAAAGAGGCAACTCACAAAATACGAGGAAAAAGCGATTTTCTCGAGTATTTCTTCGGTGAAGTTGATCAGGAATTACTCACCGTAAAAACTTTCTACTTCTTTTTTTTTTCGGCATTTGGATCTCTCTTTCCATTGATGGGCGTTTATTTCAAGCAAATGGGCATGAATGCTGGCCAGTGCGGTCTTCTAGTTGGTCTGAGGCCATTCATCGAATTTTTCAGTGCACCCTTCTGGGGCTCCCTGGCCGATAGGTGAGTACGAAAATTTCTTCTTCTTCTTCCTCTTTCGCTATCTTGCGCTAAAACCATTTCAGAAGCTACAGGACAAATGCCTATTAGTTTAGTATCATTTGAAAGTATTAATTTTCATGCTCACTCATTCTTGAAAAAAAAAAAAAAACTACTGAGACTGTTTAGTTGCAAAGTTTAAATAATTTTCTGTAAAAAATTAGCATTCTTATGAATTAAAAATCATTAGAAATTACTGATTTTCATGCGTTTTTACTCATTCGCAGAAAATAATAATTATGAAGAACCAAAAAAGGCCGTTAAGATTGTTTAGTTACGCAGATTGAATAGCTTTTTTTTGTTATAAAATTAGCAGTCTCATTAATAAAAATCATTTGATATCTCTGTATATAATCTCATATCTCTGTATAATATTGCACATATCATTGTGTATTGTGATATGTATCGTGTAATTTAGTTGACATAGAAAAAAAGAGACAATGCTTTTCGTTGATTTGAACGAAAAATCGTATTTTTTACATAAAAAAGAGAGAATATCGATGGACGTTTGGCCATAAAATATATAGATGGAATTTTATATAATTTTGTATCGGCTATTTAGAATATTCATAGCTTTGGTAATATTAGTTGAAAGCTGGAGCGAATTTGTAGAATAGAAGTAGAATGGTAGATGTTCTTTGGGCGCGACCAGAGGGCAGAAATCGTCTTCCAGATGGCAAAAGGGAAAGCTCATACTGCTGGCATCACTGGGATGTTGGATAGTCTTCACATTGCCATTGGGTTTCATTCAGCCTCCTGCGACATCATGCATGACACGAAGAAACAACACAAATTGGCTCGTCGTTCCGGATTCCGGTCAGAGGATCAAAAGATCGATTGACGTTAATGAATATTATCAATCATCGAGCACGGATGAGGATGAATATCTCGAGGTTGCTGCCAACGTAGTTTTCGAGAGACTGAGACGGAGCACTGATGACAACGAGGTCAACGATAAAATTAATCCAAGAAAAATCAGCAATTCTCGTCTGGCTTATGATCTCATTGGTAATGGCGTCGTCCAATCAAACGACAAGGATCACACGAGTTTCGAGACCAACAGAGTCCGAAGAGAATCATCCACGCTCGACAAAGATTCATCATCGAGGGATCTTAATTACAAGCAATACGTCTTTGATGATTTTATGACCGATCCTACGGCACAGACGATTGATTTTTCGAGCATTGCCAAGCAGAATCGACCGGCCGATGTACTCGAGTACAAGAGATTTCTGAAAGTAAGTTAATGATTTTTTTATTTATTAAATTGCGTATCGAATGGCACACAAAATTTTACCAATATTCAAGATATATTTTTTGTGACTATTTTAACAAAATTTCTCTTCAAATATCACAATAATATTTCTACAATATTGCAAAAGAAAATATTTTGCCATATGAGACAAGAAAAAATTGTAGACGGCAAAAAAAAAAAAAAAAAGGATATTTCATACTTGCAGAATGAACCTTTGGACGAGACACGAGCACCGAAGAAAGTTCACACTAAAACGAAGACACGATCGAAGCCAGCCCGGGAGAAAATAATGGTGAAGAGGGAAGTTTTGGAAAATATAAAGAATGGGGATGAAAATTTGGAAAATCGTGATATGATCGATAAGGGAAAAATAATATTATCGGAGATTGAATTACCGAGAACGGAGAAATTGAGAAAATTGACAAATATTGATGAGCTCAATGATATAAGAGATGAGACACTTGAAGATGAGGAGGAAGAGGATGAGGAGGATATTGATGAGGAGGATGATGATGAGGACGAGGAGGATGAAATGAGGGAAGAAGCTGCAGCGATGCCACTTGTGAGAAAACGACGAAGTGCTCGTACTCTTCATCCATCACTTGGCCAAAGTCCATTGCCCGTAACATTTGCTGATAATTACGATCCTAAAGAGAATTCAAAATGGGTCAAACCTCAATTTAGCTCAATCGTTTATAGATTGGAGGTAAAAGCAAGAGTATTTTTATTTTTAACTCACAAAATTACGATCGATAATTTGCAAAGTTAAGATTGTCTCTTACCTCTTATGTTTTTTTTTCCTTCAGGATATCCAAAAAACATTTTTCCTCTTATTGCTGCTGGTGATTGTGGGTGAATTTTTCTCAGCCCCTGCCATAACACTTGCTGACTCGGCTGTAATAACTCTTCTTGGTGAAGATGCTGACAGGTAAAGGAAAATATTAAAATTGCAATTGAATAATTAATAATAATAATTAAATAGAAAAATAATTAGAATAAAAAATTAATATAGAATTACATTTTGTATTAATATTGAGAGATTTTTTTTTTCTTTTTCTTTTACTTTTTATTTGTATAATTTTAGATATGGACATCAACGTATGTTTGGAAGTTTGGGCTGGGGTCTGGCTATGTTTTTTGTCGGTATAGCACTCGATCATAGTACAGCATTTCCAGATCATCCTTGCGGACCTGATCCAAGAGAAAAAAATTATACAACCTGTTTTGCGATATTCAGCGTTCTAATGGCAGCTGCTGCATTGACAGCGACGCAGATAAATTTTAAATATGAATTTGTAGCTGTTGAATCGGTGAGATTATTTTTTTTTTTAATTTTTTTTTTTTCATAAGCAAAATCATAAATAATTATTATAGAGATATGAGTTGAATGGGAAAAAAAAGGTTTTTTTTTCTCGTTGATCCAGGAAGTCGTAAAACCTCCGGCGGAGCCAACCAGGGAGGAACAATTGCAGAGTCAATTATCTCAGCAGCTTAATCTTCCTGAAGGACTTTTGGATTCTTCGGCGAATGTCGAGTCGAAGGCTCAGCCACCTGAGGGCAAGGTATAGTACTAATTTCAGTAAAAACAAAGAGAAAAAAAATCTTCTTTTTCATAAATTTTTTAAATATTCTGTTAAAAAATATAAAAAATAAAATGATTTTATTTTTTTATTTGCAGACAAAAATGTTTGCTCAAACAACACGGGAATTGCCAGAATGGCTGACAGTCATAAGACAATTCAAGGATTTAAAATGCGCCTCTTTTCTATTTGTCGCATGGTTTATGGGCTTTGGCATAGGTCTCATATTTACTTTTTTGTTTTGGCATCTTCAAGATTATGGCGGTACGCCAACTCTCTTTGGTGTTGCTTCCGTTATAAATCACATTTCCGAGATATTTGCTTATTTCTTCAGTTTCAAGCTGATACGTCAGATCGGCCATGTTAAAGTTTTGTGTCTCGGTCTGGGTGGAAATATTTTTCGTTTTCTTTATATATCGTGGTTGAAAAATCCATGGTGGGTTTTGCCATTTGAATTCATTCAGGGAATCACACACGCGGCTGTTTGGGCCGCGTGCTGTAGTTATATCGCTCATAATACACCCCCGCAATTACGCTCGAGTGCCCAGGGTGTTCTTCAGGGTCTTCATCATGGTCTTGGCAGAGGATGCGGGGCGGTTATCGGTGGAATGTTTGTCGCTCGTTACGGTAATATTAATTCTCCTCCATCTATTTTCTCTCCTCTCTCTCTCTCTCTATATATATATATATATATGTATATATATATAATAAAATAAAAAAAATATATATATATATATATATACATAATAAAATGAATTTCATCAAATTTTGAGTTTTCTTGAAAAAAAAAATAAAAAAAATTTTAAATATTATTTTCGCAGGTACAACCGCAACATTTCGAGGTTACGGTCTCATTTGTGCCCTCGTATTGGCCGCGTTTATTTTCATAAATTTTTATCGCAAAGATACGGGCTTTGTGTCGGAAATACCGCAAACGGAGGATCCTCATCAGGTGGCTGAAGCGACGCATTTGGCGCCACATGGAGTTCCGAGCAATGCAATGCCACGTGCACTGAGCTCGACGAGACTTCACGAGCTCGCACAAGATCCCGGTTATGGGGCGACATATCAGACGAGCGGTGGTAACTTGAGCGTTCCTGGTGCAAACGGTGGTGAGTAACGTCGAAGAAAAAATATTTCTGA
This sequence comes from Dyspetes luteomarginatus, assembly GCA_963669185.1. NCBI lineage: Eukaryota > Metazoa > Arthropoda > Insecta > Hymenoptera > Ichneumonidae > Dyspetes > Dyspetes luteomarginatus. The sequence continues at coordinate 6,752,392 of OY769904.1, forward strand.
AAATAAAAAGAAAAAATTAAAACAAACAATAAAAAAATTAAGTTAAAAAAAAAAACAAAAAAATCATTAAAAAATTGGTCAATTTGATACGCAGGTGGTGCAAATCCAACGAATCCATTCTTGAACGGAGGAGGAGGCGGTGGCGGTGGCGGTGGCGGCGCCGGTGGTGGTGGCGGTGGTTACAATTATGGTATGACCGGTAAAGGAGAGGACGAGTTCATTCGTAGGAGCTTCCAGGTATAAAAACGAGAAACGAGAGTGCCAATTATTTTCATATCGAAGACACGAGCGAGAGAGAGAGCCCCCTCGATGACACGAGATTGTTCTTAATGGGCATAAATTTTCCAATATTAAAAATTTTTTTTTCCATCCAAGGCCCAAAAACTTCGTCACATTAATATTGAGGGAATTTTGATAATTCTGACACTTTTGACATAGGTAGTCTTCGAACGAAACATCGTCCTCTGCCTGCAATATAAATCATAATTAATATCAATATAATTCTCTATATAATAAATATTTTGTTTCCTTTTTTTTTTACTTTCGTCCTTTTTTTGGACTGATTAGAATTATTTTATAAGATTTAACGATCGATAGCAATTGTGATAAATGTAATTATTATCTTTCATTTTTAGATTTACAGTGAGGTGGTTGGCAGAGAATTCGAGCTAGCAAAACCACCGCCGGTGGTGACTCATTTACACGCCCAACAGCCGTGTACAAATCCGTTTCATCAGCACGATTACGACTGGTAACGATATTCTTGCACAGTCTAATTAAGATTAATTATAAATCTATAAAATATACAATTAAATTGAATTTAATGTCGTGTCAGACACTTCGCGATGTATATGAATAAGCATCGAGAGAACGATTATATATATATATATACACATCAAGTTATATATATACATAAAAAAAATATATAAAAAAAAGAAGTTGAGTTTGAGAAGAAATTTTTTTCTTCTTATTCGAATGATCGCAGAAAGCCTCATGTTGAAATAAATAAATCGTTTGTTGCAATAGAATTTAATCGTGTGTCACAATCACGAAAGAGGAATCGAGATAATTGAGATGAGAAAAATGGCAGAGGAAATATTTATGATATTTCAAAATATTCACAGTTCATAAATTTCGAGTTTATAATTTAGAATCGTTCATATCAATGTTCATCGTTCATATCGAATTTTACAATATGAATATTAGTGCAAAGTTATAGGCAAGTTGCCAGCTGATGTAAACCCGAGAAACAAAAATAAAAGAATAAGAGCAAAATCGCAATTCTGATGAAAGGGCGACTAAAAGGAAGAAAAAAAAAAAAAAAGTCCATAAAGTAACGAATCTAACGAAGTTGAGCCATCCGCTAAAGATACATTTTATGATATAAATGTACTTGAAAAATTTAAATAAAGTTTCAACGTTTTACGGGTTTATCAAGATTTTTCGAGTCCTACAGAAAAGAAAAAAAAACTGATGCAACTCCGATAAAAATATTTTTAACGATAGTCGATATATATATATATATGTAGCTTCTTGTATTATTTGTATATCGAGAAGGAGTCTCGATAGTGTGTCTTGTGATGGGAATATCCGATTCTTCCCGCACTGTAAAGGATAATATGAAAAAAATCATATTCTTCTGCGCTTTCCTGAAACAAAAAAAAAAGAAAAAAACGTGTTTACAACCAAATTAAAAAATTCATGCAATAATGGACGAAAACAAAAGAGCGATAATTATGAATTTTATTGTTGAACGAATCGGACAGTGCGAAGATTTTAAAAAATGATAATTACGACGCACGATATTCTGTAAATATAAAAAAAAATTATAATAAAAAAAAAAAACGTATATACATATATATATTAAAGCGAGTCACCCGCGGGGATTCACCATTTATTATTTTCTTCGTTTGCTAGTTTCTTCGTTCATTAGCCGAATGTTCATGATGAACGGGGCGAGGCGGAGGGGAGGGGGGTAAAAAGAGATATATTATATATTATAGACACACACCTAACGTTAAAAATGTCTAGTTAACATCCTATGGTTTTACTATTACTTAAATAATAATAATAATAAAAATAATAAAATGTCGTATTACGTAATATAATGTAATATTGTTCGAAAGTGACGTAAAGCATAACATATATATATATATATAGATATAGGCGAGGCCGTACACGCGCTGGCTTGTGATCTTAATTCGCGTAATTTTCCATAAAGGATTTGAAATTTGAGCGAACCTTCGAGATGGTGTAAATTTCTCTCCAGAGGGTGTCGACAGGGAGAGAAAAAAATTCGAGGCACAAGAAAACGTTAATGACAAAAAAAATTACTTTCATTGAAGTTTTAACTATGTATGAGATAGAAATGTATTATTATTATTATTATACTTAAAATTCAATACATATATTGTATTTTCGATGTGTAAAAAAAAAAAAAAAAAGAAAAGAAAAAAAAAGAAAAAAAGGATCGTGAAAGCGTCATGTAATTTTTGTTTGTATCAAAATGAATATATACGCCACGATATTGAAGATTTTCCGTTAAAAAAACATATCGAGATCCTTTCATTATTTTGTGATTTGTTGATAATCGTTAAAAAAGGGTAAAAATTGGCGCCAATTCATAAAACAATTCATATCGAGCATGCACGTTTCATTAATGACGCTTTAAGGTGATGCGCTACAGGATAATATTATAATAAGAGAGAATTAGAGAAAAATTGTAGTGTATCACTTTAAAGTTGGAATTCTATTGATCAAATTAATTATATCGATAATAATTCATATTATTCATCACCAGGACCCTTAAGGCGATGCGCTACAGCATAATATTATAATAAACAAGATTTATAGAGACGCTCAGAGAGAGAGAGAGAGAGAGAAAATCTGTAGTGCATCACTTTACAGTTGGAATTTGATAAAATTAATTATATCGATAATAATTCATATTATTCATCACCAGGACCTTTAAGGTGATGCGCTACAGCATAATATTATAATAAACAAGATTTATAGAGACGCTCAACAAGCTGAGCGAGAGAGAGAGAGAGAGAAAATCTGTAGTGTATCACTTCAAAGTTGCAATTTTATTGATAAAATGAATTATATCGATAATAATTCATATATTATTCATCATCAGCACCTTTTTGCCTTATCACGTGCTTGATAGCTTGACATAAATTCGATATTGGACAATATTTGTTTGTTAAATTTCATGCTGCTCTAGCCGCGCATTTATTCTGCTAGAGGTCGCCATTTCGTTCATTTATTGACGCGATATTGACGAATAATCCATCGAATGATATATCAAAATTATTAGCATTTAAATTTGAATTTAAAATTGCACGCTGATCAACGCAAGAAATTCATACTCGTATGCTCTATATATAATGTAGAAAGTTTGAGCAATATATTGGAAGCTCATATAATGTTTACACTGTGGGACGTTCGGTAAAAAAAAAAAAAAAGTTAAAAAAAATCAATACATATCAGAGATAGATTTAAGCTGACTGTAAGTATTATTATCAGGATAAAAACGCTTGATCGCATTTTGCATTAATTTGGCCCTGTCATCGTTGGAAAAGTTTGCCGATGAGAAAAAAAATCAAATACCTGCAAATTTGAAATGAAATTTAAAAAAAACCCCAAGATTAGATGAAATTTGACGTCAAAGGGTGTAAAATGCGACGTGACGATCCTTCACATACACACATCTGTGCGATATCGTAGAGCCAAAAGAGAAAGGAAAAAAAAAAAAATTAGATCGTTATCGAGAAAATTCCATGTACATCAGGCAGAGATAATGTAATCCTGTGTTGAAATATGTTGTGGCCGTAAGTAGAAAACTGGGTATGATGGGTTGCGGCAAGCGACGGAAGAGATAATGTAATGTCTCGACGAAGAACGGAAAAAAAAAAACAAAAAACAAAAGGAAAAAAAAACAACTTATTCATCAAGCTTGGCGCGCTTTTTTTCTTCTTATTTCCCTTGTTTGTCGTTCGTCAAAGCTTTTTGTAGCGTTCATAAATTTCATCGTCCTCTGTGTGTGTTTTGCTTTTTTTTCCCATACCGGACATTTTTTTTCACCAACCAGCATCAGCAACATCATCGTATTCGTCGCACACGAAGAGCCTCCATTTTGTCTGTGTCCAATACAGGCCGTAGAAGAAAAAGCTTGAAAAATAAATAAATAAATAAAAAATAATAATAAATGAAAGTAAATAAATAGAGTGCAATGTTATTAATGGGAAAGGGATCGAGATTTTACTTAAAATCTCGAGAGATATTATCGTCATTTCGGAGAATTAAATCGATGAGCTTTATTTTTTCACTATTAATCAACATTTTTTTTTATTGATAATTGAGAGCGGACTAGATAACTTCCCGGTAGAATGTATAACTAGAGGCACTATTCAAGCTTAAACTTTAAAACTGTCTACGATAATTCACTTTTTTTTTGTTTTTTTTTTAAATCTCGATGTACGATCGCTTGAATTATATCCAAGATTTCACTGTAATTAAAATCATTTTTCCTCATTTTTTTTTTTTATAATGGGAAAATGAATGATTTTGAAAATTCATTAGTTTACTTCAAGTATAACTAATCACTAATTTTAAACAACTAAATCTGATATTACTGCAATTAATTTGCTCTCTTTTACTCTTCTTTTTGTTTTCTTCATTCTTTCTGAATTATATTTGGCCTGTGACAATGGATCGCCATCGAACAAAACTATTGGGCAATAAATATCTCCGTGGATAGACGGAACGGTAATGATATTAGCATCGAGGATGATACGATTTCTTTTTCTTTTGTATTTTTTTGTATTTTTTTTTAAATCTATTTTCTTCATCGTGTAATTAATGATTAGTGATTCAGTGATGTTCATTCTATCAAGTGCTAGACATGTTGAAGGTTTTTTTCAAGGACGTTCTCTGAATATTTTTCAAATTGCAGGGGTTGGGGGGGGGGGGGGGAAGATAGGAAGCGTTCTAGACTTTCTCCAGTCATTTATAATATGCGTGAGCGTGTTTGAGAAGACGAACACAGCAGCTTACACATTAAAAATATGTAGCGATTATGCGCGGTGGGAAATTAATTGTACTTTTTGTTGTTGTCTCGTTATTATTATTACGGGGGAGATGATTTTCGTGTTTGCATTACTGATAAAATTATGCCAGATGATTTATTATGTTGATGTTTTTTTGTTGATGTTTTTTTTTCTTTTCTTTTTTTTTGTCTTTAACGGAGCCCAATATTATTTTAACTGAGCAACTGTACGTTTTTTCTATCCTATAATTGGCACAGATACTCAACTTATCGTTACTTAAGCAAAAAATTCTAATAAAATTTATGATTCCCGTGTAATATCGTCGCAGATTCTCCAAAGAGAAACAAATCTCCAGACTCGACTGGCCTCATTTTTCTTTTATTTGTTCTCTCTCTCTCTCTCTCTCTCTCTCTATTGTTCGCTGTATCAGCGATAGATAAGTAATTGTAGCCTAGCACTCGTGAGATAATACTGTGTGCCTAAACTTTGGTTAATCGGATGATGGATAATATTTTATATACCTTTGTCGTTCAAAAATTAATTCAATGCTGAGCATATCAAAGTCGTTTCTTTCTTTTTTTTTCGTTCCTTTCTTTCCTATGTTTCGTTTCATTGTTATTTCTCATCCTCGGAACTCTACAGTTCGGAGAAGCTGTCGAGACCCGTTTCGCAAAAGTGGATCGGCATCGGGCAATGTGTCACTACGGCAGAATCGCATTACTGAAAATACTGGCATAGTGAGGCAATGATCTTAGGAGTCTCGAAGCGTTCACTATTGTGTCTGGAAATATATAAATATATATATATATCTGTATATATATATATAGATGTATTTTTTCCATGATGTATGTATATATATATGTATATATATGTACATATATATATATATATATATATATATATATATATATATTGTATATATAATTATTAATCGATCTAAATAACGGCAGAATCGCATTACTGAAAATACTGGCATAGTGAGGCAATGACCTTAAGAGTCCTCGAAGCGTTCACTATTGAGTCCGGAAATATATATATATATATATATATATATATATATATATATATATATATATATAGTGTATATATTTATTAATCGATCTAAATAACGGCAGAATCGCATTACTGAAAATACTGGCATAGTGAGGCAATGATCTTAAGAGTCTCGAAGCGTTCACTATTGTGTCTGGAAATATATATATATATATATATTTTTTTTTTTTTCCATGCTGTATGTATATATATATATACATATTGTGTATATAATTATTAATCGATCTAAATAACTTTCGTTCTCTCTCGTTCGCAGATTCGTTCATCATCCATTTGCACTAAAAACTTTTCGTCGCTCTCTATCGAACTTAACAATACGAATGTACTAATATATTTTATATAATTGGCGAGGCAGTTTCTTCTCGCCTGCGGTGACGAATTATGTAAAATTTGTCAATAAAAATAAATAAAAAAAAAGTTCAAATCAATTCAAATTTCGATTTGCATTGAAAAAAAAAAAAAAAAAACAAAAAATTAATAAGAATGACTGAGATGCGTTCGATGTTGACGATAAATTTACGATTAAGAAAAAAAAAAAAAAAAAACAAAATAAAGGGTAAAAAAAAAACGAAAAATGAAAAAAAAAAATTGTATTCGTCAACCGATGGCGAGAGAGATTGCCGGCTTTTCGTCACAGTCGTCGCGATATTGTTTCACGAAAATCGACGTCTTTTTTTTTCTTTTCGGTCTACGAGAATAATTCGCCTTCTCAATCGGTTTTTACGGTCACAGCCTTCGAAGGGGTGGGGGGGATATGCGAGGGTCACGACGACGATATAATATCATCACGTAGTACATCGTTCGTGTATACACTCGCTAACAAGATTTTACTCACGCTCAATGAAACAACTAGGGAAAAAAAAAAAAAAAAAAAATAAAAATAAAAATAAAAATAAAAATAAAAAAAAAATATCGCCCAAGCGAGCGTACAGTAAGTCGCCTCGGGAACTTTGTAATATTGATTTTCATCTTAGACAAAAGGGGGGGGGGGGGTGGTTGTCTTGCGAGGCGGCTTCCGCTACCACCCAATTCTCTTTTCACATCTCTAGAGGGTCCCCCCCCGGTCTCAGGTGGATAGCAGCGTTTGAGGACTAATTTGTCTTTTTCTTTCTTTTTTCTTTACTTTTTTTTTTCTTTTTAGAGGGTCGTTTGAAAGTGCTCAGGAGGATTGTGTTTGCCATAAACCGGCGGCCTCTGTGCTTATCACACTTTTACGAAATTTTGCATTTCTTCAATTCTTTCCCTTTTTTCTATGAAAAAAAAAAAAAAAAAAAAAAATCGAATATTCATCCCTTCTCCTAATACAACTTAGGTACAACTTTATACGCGTCATTGAGATTCAATTTCAATTTAAAAAAAAAAAAAAAAACAAGCAAATAATAATATTCAGTAAATTCGTACGCGCGCGCGACTTGACTGAATTTCACGTTCATCCATTAATTACAGTTTTCCATTTTTAAAACAGAGAAGGGAAGGAGGACGAGGAGGAGAAGGGTGAATATGGGGGGGGGGGGATATGTGCTTAGTCACGCATAAACGCGTACATGTCCCTTCGTATCGTATCCTATGCTTAATACCGGCGAAATTGGAAAAGAAAAAATGGCCGCTACGCGTTTCCCGTTGAGCCATCTACAACGAAACGTTAAAAAAAAAAAAAAAAAAAAAAAAAAAATACAATAAATTGTATTGTAATTTTTTATAGTATAGTATGTATTTTGTGTGTGTGTGTGTGTGTGTGTCTTTTTTGTTGTTTTTTTTGCTTTGTCTTATCACTCTACCAGTCTATGATGTCGTCTAAATCGACGTAAATCTAGAGGATTAGATTACGTGTCGAAATTGAGAAATCCAAGTCAATATCGACAAATTATGGGATATATATATATATATATATGTGTGTATATATATATTTTTTTAATCCGTTAACGGAGCAATTTTTTCCCCGAGATTTCGCAAATCTCTCTAGTCACAATTTATATTTGGGATTAAGCAGGATTTTGAGCATTCATCCCATGGGGCTTTCATGTTAATTTTTCTCGTCTGCCCAATGTCAATTTTATGAATATCAATCAATTATTAATCATTCTCTCTCTCTATTTTTCATTCTCTATTTCTCGATCTGGTGGATTTCACGCGTCATTATCGATCATATCTCTCGTATTAATTAGCGAGATAATTATAGGTCTATAAAAAAAAAAAAAAAAAAAAAAAGTCGCGTGTGAGATCCTACGATTTACGCTTTACTGATGCCAAATTCTGCCGGATTATGACACACCGAGCGAGCGATCTATTTTGCGCTAGGAACTACAAACTCCGATGATCGTGACTTGACAGTCTCCAGCCTCATCGGAGATATAAATTCTCCTTTAACTAGTCAGATGTCGACTTCGAACATATCCTGTTCGATTGGTTTTTTTACCCAACTTCCAAGCTCGGCACGAACAAAGGCATCCTTCAATTGTCGTTTGGCATGCTGTTTGATTGAAAAAAACAAAAGAAAAAACAAAAAATAAACATTAAATAAATAAAATAAAACATATCAAAGTAGAATCTTTCAATTACCGAATAATCCTGAACTGACGACTTGGCATCGAGATAATGACGACACTGATTTCTGTCAGTATCGTCAATAGCGCTGACACGACCGAGAAGATTGAAAAACATACGAAAGAGACCCTGCTTGGAGATCCTTGAGGGTTTTCCAAGCTCGTCTTTGCCCGTTGTACAATTTATGACCTCGGCGTCATTCTGACCTGTGATAGGAAGAGAGCAATAATAATAATAATAATAATAATAATATAATAAAAAATATAATAATAGAAAAAGAAAAAAAATTTGGGAGACACATACCTGTGGTCCAATTGACACTATAATTTGGTGCCTTGCCGGGTTGTCTAACCTCGGAGGAAGTAATGAGGCTCATTAGTGGCTTGTTTAACCTGTAAGGTGGTGGAAGTCCCTGAATGGTATTTTCAATGCGTCCGCATACAGCGCGATACATGTGGCTCGGGTTTAACAGGCTGCCGAGAACGATGCTGTGGAAGTAAATAGGCTCGATGAAGTGGCTGAGGAGTGCGCCTTGCACACCTAGTACGTTCCATCGAGCTATTTTATCCGAACACGACATCGTCAGCAGTCTTTGGCCCTGGGAATAGTCAAGAAGAAACAAGACGATGAAGAAGAGAAAATATAAAGAAATGTTTAATATGTAAAATGGAGAATGGAGTCTTGGCAATGTGCCCTCTATCGATCTCGCGCTCTCTCTCTCTCTCTGTCTTGCACTCTCTGCCCCTCCATGTCTCTAGCTCTTTGGGTTTATCGATCATGGGCCAAATAGAGAATGTTTAAAACTTACCATGAGGACTCCGTCCCATGTTTGAATACCATCGCTGCTTTTAACAGGAATGGTACCCTCGCCAGACTCAATTTTCGTTCTCAATTGTCCTCTCGCCCTTCTATTTGGATGTTTGTCGACCGATTCGTTTTCCTCATGGGGTGAAAAAATTCTCGCATCACCGCAAGGCGCCGTATTAATATACAAATGAAATTGTATTCCAGATTTGAGCTTGTAGCCTTTTTTTGCTGTTTCGAGGATTGAATCATCTGCTCGATTTTCCGTATGAAGAGCCAATTGACGATATAGATACTCGCAGAGACATCGACGTGCGACAACCTCCGCATGACAATCATTAAGAGCACCACCGCTAACGCTCAAGTGTTCACCGGAAACGCATTTTGTACCTTTTTTTGAGAATAAAAAGAAAGAGAAAAAAAAAACAACCAACACACAGAGAAATAGTCGATAAGAGCCAAAAAAATGAGTTATCTACCGACGAAACTCGACGATTACGGGTAAAAGATTGAGATGTAAAAAAATAAAAAAGAAGATAAAAAAAAAAGAAAAAAAAAAAAAATAAAGTTACCAGTAGACACACAGATGAGCTCAGCGTCTTGACCCTTCGTTTGAACGATACCAGCAAGTACTTTGCGCCTGGCGTGCTGCGGCTTAGTCTGCATGAGCTCCGTAAATTTTTGATTAACCATTTTGCCAATTTTATCGGCCAACATTTGCGGCAGACTGAGCTGCTCGTGTGAGTGACCCGAATTTGAGAAGTTTGGCAATATCCGAACGGGCAAAGGTATACAAAATGAAGAGCTGTGAACATTACGTAATTTGGCGAGAGCAGCTTTGCTGGCTGCGGCCTTTGCCAATTTTTTACTCGGTCCTGTCCCCTCAAATGTTTCACCATCGATTGTCACAGCTATCGTGAATTTAGCATAACTCTCACCGCTGTCGGATATACATTTATAAACGACACCGGGATATAATTCATTGATCAATGCGACAGGTCCCTTGTCCATGAATTTATTTGAATTTTTTGGTTCCTGGGTCAGCGTCTTGAATGCATTAACCAAATGATTATCACGCTCGGTAACATCAGATGTAAAATCAGGCTCAAGAGGCGTTACTGTCTGGCATGGATTAATAGCTTGATGTACTTCGGGCGCATTACGGAATTGAACGATATTACGGAGCGCCAATTCAGCAGCTGCGTGCTTTGCCATTTTCTTCGTCCGACCTTTGCCCTCGTAAGTTTGACCATCGATGAGTACCGCTATGGTGAATATTGGCGCGTGAGTTGGACCTGTTTGTCCAACTACCTTGTATATTGCACCAGTTTTGAGCTCGTTCAATGCGCAAACAGCATTTTTCGGCTGTGGATTCTTGTGCCTCTTTTTAGGTATTGGCGCACCTGGTAATGACGGAGAAAAAAATGCTATTTGTCGATAGAATACAAAATACATTTTTACCGTTTTTAAATATGAAATAAACGGCACTGCCATACTTTTTTTCTATTTAAAACTTTTCACACTTTTAATTCATGAAATAATGCAAAATTTCGTTTTTTTTTTTCATTTATTTCGCTGTGCAAGTCTATTAAGTAATTGGCAACCTGCTGAATGCAATGCGAGCAGCTAACTAACGTGATCTATCTTATCCAGATAGCCTCCCTCCCGCCACGCATTCCATTCTGATTGTAAGTCCCATTGCTTATAAAATATTCTTATCTCCGTCCCAGCACTCCATAGTAATTTGAAGCTGCGAGTCTTTTGTTTATTTCGTTGCCTTGGTCGGTATTTTTATGAACTGAGAGGACAAGCTCCAGCGATTTATACTCGATACGATTTTTATTTTTTTTTTCTACTTTTTCCTTTTACTTTTTATAATGAAAATTGATAATTTTTTTAAATTTTATAATAAGAAATTTTTTGGTCATGTTGCTGGGCACCAATGATTCAAAAAATCGTGTGACCATAAATCCATTTGGCGCATTTTATCATTGGCGTTGAAATTTGTCTATTCAGTCATGCAAGAAAAATTCAAAATGTCTTTGAAATGTAAAATTCTTGTCTCATCACTGACCTTCAGAGTCAGAATCAGCTGGCCTTTTGAGACTTGTGTGTGTTGTATTCGATTGGTCCATCTGTAAAAAAATTATTCACCTCAATATATGGTGGAAAAAAAGAAAAGGATTCTGTGCTTGCCGAAAAAAAAAAAAAAAAAAAAAAAAAAAAAAATTGCAAGAAATAAATTTTGCGAGAAACAACTCACCCCGGTCGAATGTTTTCCTTGACGACCTTCTGTAACATTTTGAGGAGGGCCAACAGTCACCACGGACATGGCACAGACTACAAAAAAAAAAAAAAAATTTTAAAACACAAATTAAAATTGATACTCTCGTAAAATTAGCAAAATTTTCGCTTTTGGCTTTTTAAATAATCGAGTAAAAACACTCTTTTGTTTTTTTTTTCATCTTTTTTTGTTTTGTTTAAAAAACGGATCGTTTACTCTTTCGCTGTGTCGTCTGGTTGTTTCCGAGGATCGTTAATCCGTTAGACATGGTAAATGTGTTTTGTTTGAAGAAACGCTAAAGATTTATTATTTACACACATGTGAAAATTGTGTATTCGCGAGAAGGAGGAGAGAGAGAGAGAGAGAGAGAGGGAGGGAGAATCGAAAGAAAAGGAAAAAAAACTCGTATCAGAGATTAATAAAATTCCCGAAATAGTGCACTGATGCATTGATTTTGATAATATACTCGTGAAATATAGTTAGTGCAATCCCGTAGCGCTACTGTCGCTTTTTCTACCTCTGGCTATCTCGGTTTAACTGGGGTATAACCCAACTCTCGTCGTTAAAATGAAATATAAAATTGAAAATGAAGAAAAAGATGAAAACTGTCGATTACGATTCAAACAAAAAGACTTAATGAATGAAAATAATCCTCGTAACACTTGCAAAGTTCTTATAAGATTGATAACTTTTGTTCTCTTTTTTTATATTTTTTTTGTTTTTTTTCTTATTTTGTGACTTTTATTAAATCATGAGAGAGAGAGAGAGAGAGAGGGAGAGAGAGAGAGAGAGAGAGAGAGAGATTGATGAAATTATTTGCGAAGAAAAAAAAAGGTGAGAAACGACGCGTTTATCCACCTCTCGACCGTCGGGGACGACTCCTCAAAGTCGAACTGCGCATTGCAGTAATCGTCCGTGCGCACTCGGCACCAGTAGTTGTCGGCATGCGGTCGCAGAACTTGGATAGTTTTGGGCGATGCTGCGCGTGTCAAGATCCGTTGCTGCTGCTGCTGCTGCTATAACTGTTTGCTGCTGCTGCTGCTGCTGGCTGGCACGTTCAAGTACCGACATAAATATTATCCAACGTGCGCACAATCTCTCGTCTCTCTTCCTTTTCCTCTCTTCCTCTCTTCCTCACTATCACTCTCTCTCTCGCTCTCTCTGTCTCTCTCTGTCTCGTTGAGGTTTTTCGCGAACGAGTGAAACTTTGTCTCTTGTGCTGCGATTAAAACTTTTTTTTCTTCAATTAATCCAAATGATAATCGTTGATAATGCCAATTTATTATGCCGGGTTTAATCCAAGCTCACTATTCTCTGGCAAATGTACGATTGAGAAATTCACAAAAGTACCGCTCGTGAATATCACGGATGTTTATATCGATTGGAATTATTTGCTCTTGTGGCGCTACACCGAGCTCTGGATTACGGGAACAATTGGTAACCTCGATGATGATCCCGTTTTAAAGCAACCGAAAGAGCTCAAGATACCTGATAACACCTCGGGCCGGTAATTTAATTATTAACAGACACTATTTGTACTTTTATCAATTAACACTCTTATTCACATGTTAGAGCAGGACCAGACCCGCAACGGTTGAATCGTTCATTTTGTTTTTTTCTTACTCAGATGTTTATCGGCCATCGGTAATGCAGAGACCCTTACCATTTTAACTTCGAAAAATGACATTTGGCGCTACATGCTAAACGAGGAAACGTGGAAGAGGATACCACGGTTTATTCCAAGCAACGATGAGCAATTAATCGAGGAAATTGTGAAAATGGAGCAGGGAAAGGCTGTGGTAGCTTTGACCAATTTAGGTATGTGAATTTTTCAATAATTATGTAAAATTGTATTGTGTAAATTTTGGACACAGGGTGGCACTGTCAGTCGGTAAATACAGTTTTTGCTACCGACTGAGCTATTTCGCAAAAAAATAATAATTTCAGGACGCGTTTTCAATGTACCAGTATTGGTTGATGTGCCGGAAAAAATAAAATTTATCGATATCGCGTGTGGAATTGAACATACACTCATGCTGGCTGACAATGGGGATATTTATTCAATGGGACTGGGAACGTTAGTAAAAAAATATATAATACTATAATTATTAAAATGGTATAATGAAAAAATTTCTCTTCTCTTGGATCATCATTGTCTTGATTATCTTTTTTGTTTTTGTTTTTGATAGTCGAGGACAGCTTGGTCATGGCGATCTTGAGGACAGCGATGAGCCAAGATTGATAGAGGCTTTGGCTGGTTTGAAAGTTTCACAGATATCAGCGTCTGGATGGATCAGTGCTGTGGTGACAAAAGAGGTGATCACTATATTTGCCGAAAATTCATGATAATTTATTCGAAAAATCTTCTGTCCAATAATTTATAAAAATTTCCATTATCAAGGGTGATCTTTATGTCTGGGGCTGGAACAATGAGGGACAAATGGGACTGAACGAAGATGAAAAAGTAATGGCTGTGCCAACTTTTGTAAAATTTAAAGACGATTCTGGGACCATTTTGGAACTAACGATTGTCAAAGTACAATGTGCAAGTTCCTATATAATTTGTTTAACGGGTATAAAAATGATTATGTAATATTAAAAAAATTCTATATGCGGTTGAAAAAAAAAATCGTCTCACAATTTTTCTTTTATTTTGTTTTGTACAGAAAATGGTGAATTATGGGGCTGCGGTTCGAACAAATATGGACAATTGGGACGAGAGATAAGAGAATTGGCTGGTACAAAGTCATTCGTTAAATTGCCAATCGATTTAGATGGAAATTTGGCAAAAGATTTTAAATGTAGAGCTCGAGCTACTTTAATTTTTACCAATTGTGATGATCGTGATTTACGCAATTGACGGATTTATCGGGAAAATTTAATAAATACGAAACTACATACGGTTTTAACTGATTTCCATTTGTATTTTTTCTTCATTTATCTATAATTCTTCCATAATGGTAAAAGCCACGCGGTCGTTTATGGTTCTGGCATCGGTTCACAATACGTTTCGTCATTTTGTTGTTTTCTTCTCTATTATGGCGTAAATTTTACTTTGGTGGAGAGAAATGTCACGATCAAAAATCTCCTCCATCTTTATTTTTCGTGCATCTTTTTGTACTCTTCGAAAATGGTAGAAGCCTCGTTTGCTTCCATAAGGGGTAAAATGAATTCTCTCTTTTTCATCAAAATTTCCTCTTCGGTAAGAGTAATGGTCGTTGAGGGTTCTACCAATTGTTCAATCGTCTCGCCATCTTGTTTTTTCTTCCTCTTGTTAACGTCTGTATGCGACGTAAACATTTTTTTCAGTTTCGTGGATAGAAAGCAAAATTGATGAATTTTATTTTCGGGATAAAGTTAATATTTTTTTTTTATTTCCTTACTTTTCCGGGGTCCTAGAGAATCTTGGACTTTTCCTTTGATCTCTTTAATGTTTTTATCAATATCGAAAAATTTTATGGGACGCGGTACTCGGAAGGTAAATGGCAAAATATATTCGTGTTGTTCGATGGGCTTGATAAAAGCTGCGACGATAAGTGCATAATGAAAATTATCGCCATACCTGTGTGAATAGATCGAATGATTAAAAAACTTATGAATAATCAAAAATGTCTGTTAAGCCTTAAAAATTTTATCTCTTGAGGAATAAAAAATTACTGACATATTGTACGTTGCTTCGATAATAATATCAAGAATTTTCATCGAATGAACTTCCGATTTATTGATATCTTCATCAATATTTAATATTTCAGACTCATCGATATTCTTTCTGGCTGAATTTTTCGTCATTTTTTTTGAACGATCTTGGCTGGAATTTCTCTTGATACGTCTGAATAATACAAATTACGAGACGGCAATAGATTTAAAAAATTTCGTCGAGCAAGAAATTTCGTAAAATAATTAATGAGTGAAAAAATAATAATAATAATTTTTTCGATAATAATAACGATTTAGAGCTGTCACGACGATTGGAAATCGATTTTTCTTCTGTTACTGTCGGCTGTTTTGATCGATCAGCTATTTCATCATGTAAAATAATTTCTTCTCGTATATTTTCTGCATTTATGAAATCCCAATGAGGTAAAGCCTGACCACGTGAGACTTTGTCAGAATTTTTCTTAAAAATATATTTCATGTTTTGTAAAAAAGCTTGATGGGAAAAATTATTATCTGAAAAAATTCATACGAGAGAGAGAGAGAGAGTAGAAAAAAATATATTTTGGCAGATTAAATTTATGTGAAAATTAATAGTTCATGAGCAAAAAAAAAATATATATATATATATATACCTCGAATAAATTTCATTTCACCAGCTAGCCAGCTGACCATCACAGCTTTTTCCTTATCATCGAGAGAAGCTTCGAAGTGGAGAATTTGAAGTGCTATAAAGTCAAGAAACCAAAAGGAGGCCATGTTTGTTTTGTAATTTTGGACGCCCAAAGCATTACCGAGTAATCTTCAGAGCACATCGAGAGACGAAAAAACAAACAAAAAAATTATTTTAAAGAAAAAAATTTCTTATCGTGTTAAAAATGTCTAATTTATAATTAATACGTGATAATATTTTGTGCTTTTCTATTTTCATTGGTTATAAAAATGGAAAATCCCACAAGGCTGTTAAAAGATTCAGGAAGTGCAGTTTGCATTATATTCATCGACGATTCAACAAAGTCTTTCGGTGTCGTTTTCCCAGCATCTTCAACTGTCTATAATTTCACATTATAATTTTTCATAATTACGTGCTCGTTAAAAAAATAATTAAAAAAAATAATACAAACGAAAAAATTTTAACCTCATGAGATTCTTCACTTACCGATTGAGCTGAAAGTGAACTTTTCGGAGTACTATATTTTGATTTATTCTCCGATGTGGTCATCATTATAGTCTCGAAAATTTATAGAGACTTTTTCATTCAACGAGAGGGAAAATTTTTAGCACGAAACGAGTCGATCGAATATTATCCGATCGTTTAATTTCAGCGGATTATCCACACGAGTCAATTCTTTTGTTTTTTGGCGATGTTTGGTGTATGAGAGGTCTGGATTAAAAATTGAAAAAAATCGACCTACTATATATATAAATATATATAAATATTTATATATATAGTCATTGCAATAATAGCAATCGAAGCAAATGACGATATCCCATTATTTTTATTAATTCATTTTATTATTTTTTTTTGCTTTTTTTTTGTTTTTTTTTCCATATTTTGTTCAATATTTTCAGAAAATAACACTCCAAAGCGAAAAAACCGTATATTCTCACCAATCCCAATGTGTGTATAATATATATATATATTATACTTCTCATATACAATATACATGTATATATATATATATATATATATAATATTATATTATAATATAATATAATAAATATATATATATATATATCTCATGTATACTTTTATACTTAATATATAATAATGTTTATGTGGAGTAGCACACACTTTAGACTGTTATATATCGATACTTTTATAATTTTTATCGATAAAATTACAAATATTGAAAAACATGAAACAGACATACAGGCGGATCGACTGGCGCGTTCTAAAGATCGGCAATACCGATCCACGTGTATTATAATTTATGTATCGTGCGTTGAAAAAAAAAAAAAAAAAAAAAAAAAAAACTCCATGCGTCTCGTCTATCATTTCTTTTTTGCAAAAATCATCGTCAAACGTACTACGAATCACACGTTATTATTATTAAAAAAAAATCTTTTCTTAGTTTACATCGACTAATATATATATATAAAAAAAAAAAAAAAAAAATACGCAAACACATGTTTAGTAATTTTTTGCAAAATAGAAATATCAAAACTGTCAGACAGTGTATACAGTTTATAGCGACGAATTAATTTGGCCATTGTTGGAAAAAAAACACGCGTCTGAGGCCAAATCGACTGAAGTTTTTTTTTTTAATTTTTTTTTTTTTTTTTTTTCTTCATTCATATATATATATATAGATATATATATATATTTCCACACCGAAGTCAAAAAGGCAATACGCAGTATGAACTTACCTATAATTACGTGTATGTTTCTCTGTGTGTCAACGTATGTGTACATCGCGGGTCAAGAGGTCGGCGACGCGGTGGGGGTAGCGGCAGGGGGGGGGGGGGAATTCTTTGTAACATCTCAATTTACAAATATTCTCTCACTTTGAATATTGAACTGTGTGTGTGTTTTTTTTTTCCTCTTTGAGTTGCTTCTTTTTTTTCCCTCATTAAATGCATATAGTATATATATATATATATATATATATATATATATATATATATATATTCCTCGTTCTGGCTTTATGTTTTTTTTCCCTTTTTTTTTGTTTGTAATTATTATACACAGACCACACACGTGACTTATTTATTTTTCTCGCAGTATTTTAATAATAATAATAATTATTATTATTTTCATTTTTCTTGTTTCTTTTTTTTTTACTCGCAAATGGAATTTTTGTACAGGCGAAAAAATGAAAGAAGACATTTGAGAAATGAATGAAAGATTTACACAGAGTTGACTTAAAAAGTGTGACAGAGGGATTTTTGGGTAATTTTATATCTCGAAGATATCGTATACGAGCAGCAGGGATGAACAATTTTTTTTTGTTCTTCTCTTATTTAATTTTTGTTTTTCTTTTTTTTTTGTTTAATTTTTAGAAAAATGTATGGGTCTAGTCCGGAGGATTTGGCCTATGATTATTATTATTATTATTATCAAACGAAGCTCTCAAAATGTTTAAGAGCAAAGAAACAAAAAAAAATATATATATATATATATATATTATTTTTTTTTTCGATACTGCCATGACCCCCCGGATTGACCGTAATAAATAATAATTTAATTATCGAGAGTCGAGAGTACCACGCCAGTTGTGATTTCAAAGTTGAATCATTTTGCGTCGTTGATCGATCGATCCGAGCTTTTTTACAATATCTCTTTTTTTGTTTTACTTGCTATGTATATATATATATATATATATATATATATATATATATATATATATATATACATATACATATATATATGTGTGTGTTATATGAGTTAAAAAAAAAATTGATTTCTTATACATCACAATTAATGAATTATAAATGAGAATGGCATATGGCGATTGAGCCTATTATTACAAATCTATAAGTACAATCAGTTTTTTTTCTTTTTTTTTTTTAAATGTTAAAAAATTCCATCACTTATAAAATCACAAATCACAACGTATATAGAACGAGATCGGCTTCCTATCCCTTCGTGACTTTGAATATTTCTTAATAAATCATCACGATCCTTATATAAATTATTTTACCTCAAATGAATTGTAATCGCGTAATTACATAATATCCTTTATACACACGAAACTTTTGGCGTTTATATAACGCGCAATGCCATATATTAATTTTTTCTTCTTCTCATTTCTTATCCTTTTTTTTTTTTTCGTTTTTCGTTTTTTTTTTTGAACTTGTGGCTATGTAGCGTATACAAAATATCGACAGTCTCGATCAATCTCAACTTTCCAAGTTTCTAAATTAAATAATATAATTGAAATGGCGGAAGCCCATCTATATATATATATATATACATATATATATATATATATATGTATATATAAGCAAGAGAAAAAAAAATCATACATAACCCGATAAAAATTAATATTTTCAATTGATTTTATTGAAAATAATACAACAAAATGTCTCATAATAATAATAATAATAATAATAATTAAAAATAATTAATATTTATATATACGTAATATTCTACTCGATATCTAGACAATCGTTTCTTAAAACGTCGTTTAAATAATAATATGATAATCATTGCAATAAAACCATAATGATAGAGACAATAAAGTTAATAATAATAATAATAATAATAATAATAATAATCGTTATATCGTAGAATCATGTATATCAATAAACAAACTTAATGGCCTAATTACTTCATGAATCATACTCATTCATTATATCGACTTTTCGATCGCTATCAATGGATTCTTTATACTTATATCGATAATCAATAACGGATAATTAATCAATTAATTAATTAATTAAATTACGCACGTTGCTTGGATATGCACATAGAGATATAAAGTCGTTTTTGGTCCCACCTAACTGCAAACATTATATTCATACATTTTTCATCTCTTTCTCTTTCTCTCTCTCTCTCTCTCTATTTCTCTTTTTCTCTCGTCTCTTGCAACTAATTAATTTTTTAATCGCTTGTACCGTGTGTTTTAATGTTTATATCGTGTGTTGCGTGTCTGGGAGGGGAGAAAAAAATAAAACGAAACTAAATCGTCTGCTCACCAGATAAAAAAAAAAAAAAAAAAAAATCCACTTACACTATTATCAGCTGGTGATAATTTTTTTTCGCGTATTGGCAATGAGTATTGCAAATTTTCAATATTAATTTACACATCAATCGTATTATTCATAAGAATTCGTAAACTTTTTATTCATTTATTTATTCGATTAATTCACGAGGCTTCAAAAAGTATCGATTTCTTATCTCGATCTGCCAATCAGATTTTTCTTATCTCGCGAAATAATCATCAATCGCCCTCATACGTATCACTGGGAAAATAGTTAAAAAAAAAAAAAAAAAAATCCTCTCGTGTTTTTTTTTCTCTTCTTCCTCACATATCCCATCACTGGACTCTACAACTGGCATTTTTTACTTTGATTATTCTACATTGTTACCTAATAAAATTACATACTCTCACTGACATCGAGACCATCGATGATTCAATTTTCAAGGCTCCATGAAAAAAAAAAAAAAAAAAAAAAAAAAAAATCGTCAATTGAGTTAATATTTTTTTTTTTTTTTTTTTTTTTTTTCGCCACTCACTCTCAATTTTTTTCCTCGAGCTTGGCTCGCAATGAGCAATCAATAAAGTCAAATTTAAGTCTCGGTATATTCTCGCACTCTTCGCGATCCCGAAACACAATGTACAATCTAATAATTAAGGCTACGTCATTTTTCGTTTTATCTTCAACTAATCTTCTTTCTCATTTCGTACACGTTTTTACGTTATTTTTATGTTTATATTTTTTTTCAAATTTTTTTTTTCATATTTTTATTTAAATTTTTTTTTAAATTTTTTCCAAAAATTTTTTTTTAATTTTTTTTTTAAATTCAACTATGCTTTACGCCTCTCACGAATACTGGTAAAAATCAGTCTCATCATATTCGGTATCACCAAAAAAAAAAATTCTCACACGATTGATCATTTTTTAAATTTTTCTCTTCATTTCAACCAGAAAAATTATCATTTCTCATCTATGACAAATTGTGTCGAAAATTTATTTCATCGAGCACATTGTCAGCGTCAATTTGTCGCAAATGTCAATTTTCTCGTCACCAGACACTTTTCTAATTTAATGCCAGTTGTATTACCCAAACTTTTTTTTTCTCATTTATTGTTTTTTTTTTCATTCTCTATTTTTCTCTGAGATAAATTTTGACTGTCTCGATCACAAGAAGGGAACACACAGGAATACGATGAAAAATCCAAATCGTTGGATTTCATAAAATCATTTTTCCAAGTCCCAAATTATATCCCTGGCGGATTTTCGTTATTTTCATCTTTTTTTTTTTAACTCTCCAAGTTCTTTCAGAACCGGAAGTTGCACGCAAAAGCTCAAAAAATCATCACGAGAGATATATATATATTTTTTTTAAATTAATTCGTAGATGAAAAAATGTCCTCACTTTCAATAGTTAAAAACGTCACAACCATTTTGCCAACAATCAACTTTCAACAAGAAAAGCGTGCTTGGTGTTAAAAAAAAAAAAAAAAAAAAAAATGCGTCACCGCGACAAACTTTCAGTTTCCGAATATTTTTTTTTTGTTTCGCCGGAAATTTGTTTCCGCTCGCGATCAACGTATCACATATGTATTAAAATCGCGAATGAAATTTTACGTCTCCCGCCGACGACTTGTCAATTAATTTTTTTTTTTTGTTCATCAATTGCTTACGCGATTGATTGAAAAAAATCAATGAAAAAGAGAGCCCACGATATATTATACGAACGATGAAAAAAATTATTCGTTCGATCACGTGTCACGTTTCGATTATTAAATTTTTCACTTTCCATTAATTTTCTCATGATTTTTTTTTTTTTTAATTTCGCATATATCTCTGACCCTTTTTTTTTAAATTATTCATATACGAATTCGCCATTTGTCACGTTTTTAATTTTTTTTTATCGTAAAATAATCGGGGAAAAGCCGAGTATACGAGAAATAAGCAACGGTGAGAAATTCAAAGATAATCGCGTCAAAGAAATATTATTTATACCAATTGGAAAAACGATCATAGTTTAAAAAAAAAAAACGAATTTTTATCCCATTTCATAATATCTAGATCGTTTTGTAAAATTAGAGCATATTTTTTTCTTTTCTTCCACCCTTTCGTTAAATTTTATTTATTTATTTATTTTTCTTTTTTTAATAAGGATTTTGTGTTTTGTCTCGTGTGTAAGTTTGTCTTTTCGTGTAAATATGTCCGAGTCCTGACGCACATATATATGTTATTACGACAAATATGCCACTCTTTTATTTCACTTTCGTACTTTTCCCGCAAAATGTATCAATATATTAATTTGCAATTATTTTGGTCTAATGCGTTTTTACCTGCATGTGTATATTTTTCATTTTACCTTTTTTTCTTTCATTTCTTTCATTTTTTTTTTATCTGAATATTATTCATGTACTCGTGTCTTTATGTAATTTGTGTACAGCCAAAAGTTTCATTGCAATTTGTACAAAGACTCTTTCGTATGTTAAAAAGTATATTTTGGTATATATATATATATATACCGAGTATACAAAAGCGCATTTCGTCCTTATGCGAGCGTCGAATCGTCAAACGAAAAAAAAAAAAAATATATATATCTATATATATATATATATATATATATATATATATATATATATATATATATATATATATATATATATATGTAAAAAAAAAAACAAAAAACCAAAAAAAAAATATATCTATATAACAAGATTTATGTCGTCGTCACATTTGCTCTACCGCATACTCGCATACATATATATGGAAATGTTTTTATTTTAGCGTATACGCGAAGGTGTTTTTTTTTCTTTTTTTTTTTTGTTTTCATCGATATTATATTCTATACGTACATACTTCGTCGTGCATTCCAGGGGGAGAAATGCAAAAGAAACAAAAAAAAATTATCATCGGACCTTGTTGGATAAAAAATGAAATATATTTATATATATATATATGTGTATATATACATATATATATATACTCATTATTGATGGATAAATCGGTAGGAAAAAATAAAAATAATAACAATAATTGATAATACGACACGAGAGCGATAAAAAAATATCCTCGCTGATAATCGTACGCGATAATTATACAATTACTCTCAATAATAATGATAATAAAAAATAATGACAATGATAAATTTTATCTAGATATAAAATTCCTCTCCGTTAAATAATAACTGTAAATTCATATAGAATATAAAAAATATTTCTCGACGTTTTCCTAGCTATTATTATATTTATCATTATGGATGTACAAAAAAAAAAAAAAAATAATAAAACATTGCGATTGGACTGTAAAAATTCGTTCGGGGAACGTTTACAAGCACACTCTCTCTTTCTCTCTCTCTCTCTCTCTCTCTCTCCCTTTTCTCTTATCATTAGTGATAATTCGCTTAGGGTCCCATATTTTGTTTTAAAAAAAAAAAAAAAAGTACAGGGAGAGAACAAGAGAGACAAAGTAAAAGTGAGTGATGACTTTTACGATGAGAAAAAAAAAGAAAAATAAAACTTTAATATACTCGACACTTTTCCAACAACGAAAAGATCGTTGGATCAACTTTTTTTTTCTTTTTTTTTTTTTCTTTCTCAACACTAATAGTCAGGCGGTGGGTGAATGATCGATCGAGAAACGTGCCAGAGCTCTAATTACATATGGAAAGGCTCACTTATACTCACACGTTTCAAGATCCTTAAAATAATATAAAAGAAACAAACGAAAAAAAAAAAAACTAAATATCAATAATGATTATTTTTCTATTTAACGTCGAGGTGGAAAGAGTGAAAAAAAAAAAAAAAAGAAACAGAGCTGAGAATTAACGTAAAACGGAAGAGAAATAATTTGTTTTTTTTTTTTCTCAAATCGCTCTATAAATCCGAGACGAATAAGAGGATACGTTTACGTCTTGGCTGCATTGTACTTATGGAAATAATATTATTCGTAATAATAAAAAAAAAATAATAATAATAATAATAATAATATTGGGTAAATATTATTGTACATTAATTACGATGGAAAAGTATCGCCTGATTCCGTACATGTATACGTATAATAATAATAATAATAATAATAATAATAATAATAATAATAATAATAATAATAATAATAATAATAATAATAATAATAATAATAAAAGAGTGTTAAAAAACTGGGTCTCTGTGGAAATATTTAACGAGAAAAAACTTAGATTAATTGAATAATTCAGGGTCTTAAGCATTTCGATGCGCGATACATGGACATAGCGCGTTAATAGACTGGCTCTGTGTGAAATTAATAAAATGGATTTTTTTTTTTAAATAGGGTTAAAAAAAAACGTCGAGGGCAATTATTATTACGAGAGGATAAATGTTATTTCATCAATGTTCTCATATCGTAGGTTGATTAAAAAAAAAATAATAATAATAATAATATAACGTAAAATCTCGATTGTAAAAAAATATTTCACCCCATGCAGAGATCGATCAGAGGGAAGGGCGAAGGCTGGTTGTTTTTTTTTTTTTTTTTTAAATGAGAACGAGCAACCCAAATGGATTACAATTTCGATTAAACTGATAATTAAGGGTGCCCGTTATATAGGGATATCGAGTAAGTACAGTCGCGAGGTTTGCATAATTGTGCGAGGGGATGGGGCGACCAAAGTATGTTGGAGAGGGGGATGGACGAGAAAACGAGGATTGTTTTTTTTTTTTCTTTTTTTTTCAGCAATAAGAGATTTTTAAGGACAACAAAACGAAAAAAAAAAACAAAAATTCAGGCAACAAAATAAAACGCTTGCGAAGAGTGAGAAAAAAATAAAACCTAGTGAAAAGAAAATAAAAATAAAAATAAAACTATGGATTGCACAATCGGTCTCATTCAAAGACTCTCTCAAGTCATCAGAGAAGTCCCTTTTATATACTTGCAAAAAAAAAAATTACGCGATGGAAAAAAAAAAAAAAATTAATAATATAAACGAGAAAAATCTCACTTACGTACTTCCGGTACAATAATCGCGCTTATATTTTACACACCCTCCGTCCACGTGGCGGAAAAAATAAATGGATGTAAAAAAAAAAAAAAAAAAAATATCCATTATTACGACGAGAGAAAAAGAAAAATTAACCAAATCGCAGACAGGAGTGGAGAAAAAAAAATTAAAAAAAGTATCTGTTTCTCTACATGGATAAGTATCGCAGGCACACGCACACACAAGCTTCCCCGTTTGAACTTTTTTTTTTTACCTTTTTTCCGCCATTACGTATGGGATAAATCATCAATAATCTTTTCCTAAAATGTATACTCGGTTTTTTTGTGATTGTTTTTTTTTTCATCTTTCGTTTCTTATCATTTTTATCTCGAGTTTGAGTCAATGTGTGTACTGTATCGAGATTGTATTATTTAAAAAAAAAAATGTTTCGTTTATCATTTTCATTTGATTTTTGTTTTTTTTTTGTTCTTGTTATAGCAAATAATTTCTCAGATGTATTATTTTACATATTACAGAGTAGAGCATTGATTCGATTCGAAAAATTCATGTATACACAATGCGAAAAATTCATCAATTGTAATATATATATATATATATATATATATATGCAAATATATAATTTATATATTTGTATATAGTTTGAAAAAAAATTAATTATTTTCATTATACTTTCGAGATATAATTAATTTTCATGGGGTATACATATATGTATACAGATATATGCAAATATATAATTTATATATTTGAATACACATTGAATTTTTTTAAAATTATTCTCATTATACTTTCCAGGTATAATTAATTTTAATGGGGTATACATATATATGTATAGACATTTCGTGTGTTTGGAATAAAAGTTTCACGTAGAAATTTCACATGAGAATTATTCGCCCACAAAGGGGTTGATTTTTCACAAAAGGGTTGCTTGATAAATAAAAAAAAGGGTCTGCTAGAAAATTATTAATAATATCATTGACAAATGTCACGATATTTTAATGGAAATTAAATCGTGGTGTATATGTGTGTTATATACATGTGTATATGCACCGTATACAAATGTACAAGTGTAAACATTCCAGTTTCATTTTTTCCATTTTTTTTTGTCTTTTCGCTCGAGTTTTTTTTTCTCCGTTAGGGTTGATTGAATTTTCTTTTCTTTAAACAAAAATTATTTCTTCTTTTTTTTCCCCTACGATTTTTTGCCAATCACGCTTGGTGGTGGAGCGATGTAGGGATGAAACTACCCCCCTCCCCGTTTTTATTTTATTTTTTCAACTAATATATATATATATGCGATACTGCTAACCACATCATGTCACATTCACTCAAAGTCACAGACACTCGATATTCGTCGCTTACAACAACACATCAATTATTAATAATTGTCAATAGTAAAATTAATCTCACCACTCATCCCCGCGTTACTTTGCCTTGATTTTTTTTTCTCTTTCTTTTTCTCTCACGGTGTCTTTTTGCCCTTTTCAGCAGATTGTAATGAATGATCGGTTAGGCGTGTCTAAATTTAATCATACGTAAGCAATTAATTCATCAGTTAAATCCTTCATTAATAAAAATCGCAACTTACGATCTAGCGCACTTAAATGTTTACAATTAATTTTCAATAATAATAATAATAATAATAATAATTAATAATTAATAATCGACAATAATAATTGTTAATAATAGTAATCAATAATAATAAATGTAGCAATCAAATAAATCGACAATTACTTTTTAATGAATGATAATTATCGGGTATGAATGATTCTTATGATCATCAGGATCGTTTAACGATACATCTCTATATGCTCGTTTTTAATGACGTTTTTCTTTTTAATTTTGTTTTTGTGTCTGTGTGTGTGTGTTTTTGTGTATTTTTATTTTTAACAAATTTATTTTTATCATTGTTTAAAATTCATTAAGTTCAAAGATCGATAATGAGAATTAAAAATTTAAGGAATAAGAGCGTTAAAAAATCGATCGTACTTAATCGTAAAATTTTGCACGGATGAGTCCGTGTGTCTTTGACTATCGTTTTTTTTTAAATATGTACCTACAAAGTTATTTTTTTTTAAGTTCTATAAATTTACAGCTCTGACACTTTTTTCATTTCTTTTTTTTTTATGCGTAACGCGTGACTCTTTATTATGAATTTTAATTCATTTATTTTTTTTCTCATATGCCTGGCAATTTTTTTTATTCAATTGAACAGAGTCACGTGGCTACACGAAGCTTTTCTTTTAGCTCAATGGTCAATGCTGTTTAATTTATGATATACAATTGTTGGAGGATTTTTTAAAATTAGAATCCGGTCACGAGAAATACAACAACACTCGTTGTTTTTTTTTTTTTTTTTTAAATTATTTCACCATTTGAAAGTCTCGAATGGAAAAAAAAAAAAAAAAAAAACGAGCATTTGACTGTCATCGTAATTTTCTCGTATTTATTATACAGCAAGCGTGGCTGAACGCTGCTGTATCATCTGTATTATTTATTTATTTATTTTCATCTCAAGTCCGATGCAACGAGCAAGGCAAAATTATTGAAAAAAAAAAAAAAAAAAAAAAAAACCGATTTCGATCAAATAATTTTTTTGCCCTCGACTCACATCGACTTTGCCAAAAATATTACTCATCTTTCACCTTTGTTACACGTGTTTGAATGGGAATTTTTCGTGATAATATTTTGCGGATTTATTTTAACTTTTTCTACTTGTATTTTCGGGGAGACTCATCGATACACATTATTACGCGGTTAGACAACAATAATTCATACAGCAAATGTGGATTATTTATATATATATATATATATATAAGTATATATATATATATATATATATATATATATATATATATATATATGTGTGTGTGTGTGTGTGTGTGTGTGTATATATATAGAGAGAGAAGCAACGGATGAAGAATAAAAAAGACAACTTTGTGCTGCGGCATAAAGTAGAAAGATCGTCGAGAAATTTAACACGATTTACATTCACTTTTTTTTCACAGGATGAAATTTTCGTCCAATTACGAATTTTTCATTTGTTTGAATTTTTACATCAAATTTCTCGATCGATTTTTTTCATTTCACGCCTCATTTATTTTTATTTTTTTTCTTCGACATATTCCCAGTCGCAGTCACCAAGTTTCTTCTAATCGTCATTATAATCAGCGGCTAATAATCGTTTAAATATTGTTTTTATTTTTTTTTTTGTTCATCATTTACGAATTGGAAATATTCTCGGATCTGACCGAAATAATTCTCACGGTCTCTCGACGAGATTAAAAACGAGATGAAGTGGGGTTTATTTATTTATTATTATTATTATTATTATTATTATTATTATTATTATTATTTATTTATTTTGTTTAGATTGTAACGTCGACGTAACGTTTACGTTTACGTGTGTGTGTTTGTGTGTATTTTTCGTGTATGGATGCTGGGGGGTTTTTGGGGGGTTTTGTGTTAATGCGAGTGTTTTTTATTTATTTTTCTCCCTCTTCAAATATCTCATTCGTTTTTTAAGAGAATATAAAAAATCGTGTGGCACATTTACGGTTGGAATGTTACATTATTTTTTTCTTTTCTTCATTTTTTCCTCATTAAATTCAATATAATATTAATAATAATAATAATAATAATAATAATAATTTTAATAATAGCAATAATAATAATAATATAGTACTCCTTCGCATTATTAATAATATACTTTTTGTTGTTGCTTTAAATATGCACGTATGTTTAATATAATATAGTCGTATATATGTATATATATATATATATATATATATATATATACCTTTTTGTGTGTGTATATATATATATATAGTAGTTTGTTTTCTCTGCACTTTAGTATTTCATTATTTTTCTGTGTGCTGACTGCAGGTTTTGATTTGAGGGGAAATTCGATCGGCCTCGATGTACATTGATAAAAATTCCTTTTTTTTTTTTTTTTTTTTCATTTCATTCACCATATCGATGATTTTTCTCAAGGTAGAGTGAAGGAGAAACATCATTTCATTTTTATTTCAATGTTCAGCGAGGCGAAACGATCCTATTTGCATTAACTTTTTTTCAAAGTTAAAGTTTTGCTTGTTTTATTTTGTTTTGTTTGTTTGTTTGTTTTTTTTTTGTTGCTTCGCTCAATCGCTGCTTGGATATGACGGTACATTTACATTGAATTGTATTATTATTATTATTATTTTAATTAAATTTTTTTTTCTTCTTGTCTGTTAATAATTGTATTTTATATGCTTTGTAATTTGGGGCCGAGGAATGATCGAGCATGATCGTGTGTGTGTGGGATCGCGATAGTATTCTCGGCAATATAATATTAAGCTCTCGAGGGCTCGTCAAAAATCGAGCTCGCGACCCATCCTTTGATTCATATCCACGACCCTAATGCCTATTGTTGATGTGTTATTGTTATTGTTGTTGTTGTTGTTGTTGTTGTTGCCGGTTTTGTTAAAGTCTGTTGAGACGCCGGTGAGTTTACAACCGACGACTTATTTGTTTATTTATTTATTTATTTTTACGAATTTTTCACCCTGTCGACTCTGCAGGGGTGGCGAGAGACGAAGGAAAGATTAAAAAAAAAAAAAATTAAAAAAAATTCACTGCGATTCGAGTCATAGAAAAAAGATTCAAAGACAAAAAAAAAGTTGTATCGTACAAATTACAACTTTTCACACAACGTTCAATTATTTATTTATTTTTTTCTCGCCATACTTTTGATTCCCAAGTGTTTTTTATTTAAACGCTATTGGTTCTTTGTGATATGCAATCTCATATTGGTCGTAACGTAGAGGAAAATTTTTGTATCGAATCGTGAAATGACTCAAATAGCAATTTTTTTTTTATTTTTATTTTTATTATTTTTTTACCAATCGTTTCTCGCCCATGCCACACACGAGTTATCGGGTTATTCGCGTTTAACTGCAAGGAGACGACCTGTTATCTGGATTGCCGTATATCTTAATAATACGAGCTGTGATTAGAGAGCAGAGTGCTGCATTCTGTAAGGTTTTTTTGTTTTTTTTTTTTTTTTCAGAGTATTGTGCATCATGTTACACAATTTATTATTATTTTTTGTTGTTGTTGTTGTTATTACTATTGTTGCGGTTGTTTTTTTTTTATGGCGCGCGTGAGATTACGCGCGATTCTGCGAGTGTATTTTTATTTATTTATTCAAACGTGTTGCAGTGTGTGTGTGTGTGTGTGTGTGTGTGTGTGTTTGTTTTTTTTTTCTCAATTTGTGTGATTGAGAAAAAATTGATGAAAATCTATTGATTATTCCCGTTAATCCTGTGAGCATTTTATTCATTTATTTAATTTTGTGTGGTGTGTGTTTGTTTTTTTTGTGAGCATGATTGAATCTGTAGGAGATTTGCGCAGGGGAATTGGGCAATTTGTTATATATATATATATTTTTTTTTTTTACTTTTTAATTATAAGCGTTGCGTGTGGTCATTCGGGGGTAGTTGAGTTGCAAGGTTTACGGCAGGGTTTGTGGAAATTGGTTTGCCGGTGTTTTATTTATTTATTTTTTTCCTATTTGTATGTTTGTATTTCGTTATCATTAGGATAATTTATTAGTTACCTTTCTTCGAGCAGTTAGAAAAATTATCAACCTTCGTAATGCCGGGGGGAGGTGGGGAGATGGTGGTGGGCCTAGCCTCGACGAGACTCACGAGATCTCGATCGTCCACAAAAGTCCACGACGTACACTCGACTGCGGTTAACTGACTATACGATCTAGCTCTTTCCCCCTCCACATGGAAATTCGGGCACACACTACTATGGCCCCCCCACTCTGTTACGGAAATGGCCTACCCCGGCGCGCGGCCAGCTCTACACTATACGATAGAGTGGGGGTAACGGTTAACAGAACAATTTCCTCTCCTAGCAGCCCTAAAGCGTGAACCTAACCGAAGTCGAGTGTATATTTTCTCTGATAAGAGAATGAATAAAAAAAAAAATTAAAAAAACATAAAAAACAATGGAATGATTTGATATTTATGCTTTCTAGCATTTTATAGTCGACTCTCTCTCTCTTGATCGATTAAACTCTCTCTCTCTCGATATTATCTACATTTTGTGAGAATTAAAAAATATTTTGCGATTAAAGAGTATTAAAAAAAGAAAAAAAACTAACTATACGTGGTTTCGAATAGCGATAACCCGTTTTTTAATAAAATGGAATGTATTGATTTTCATGCTTGCAGTAAAATTGTCTTTTCGTACAGTCAATTATTTCGTAATTGTAATATTTGTTTTTTTTTTTTTTTTTTTCGAGCTACGGGATAAAAGGTACAGAATTCCTTGGTCCATTGTTAATTATCGTAATAGTATACGCGAATGTTAATAAAATCTATAAAATATGGCAAACTTTGTTTATTTATTTTTTCTCGTAAATGATGTTTCATATTTTTTTTTTTGTTTGTTTTTTTTGTTTTTAAGCGTTTAGTTTTGTCGGGCGTATAAACTTTTGTGAAACGATCGTTGTATTATTGTACGAATTTTATCGCGACGAGGCTAGGCGAACATGGAGTGCTTGACAGTATATAGAAAAAAAAAAACACGATATACAAACAATTAAAGCGCCACACCATGATACTATCGACTGCTATATATATAGCTACGTGTAGTACCACAGCGCCCTTAATTTCTTTTTTTTTTCGTCTCATTCTTGTCTATTTAACACCTAATTGCTACTTTTACTCAAACTAGGCATGGCCACTCGAGTTCATCCCTTCCACCGATTTATATATATATATATATATATATATATATATATATATATATATATATATATGTATATATATATATGTATATTTCGATGAATCAGATGAACAACAGTGACCCCGACCAGGACCAGTGGGCCCGTGTTATCATTATCATCGAGGTAAAAATTTCATGTTCGATTAATCAAGGCCCCGACGATAATGTAAAATGATTCGGAATTTTTTCGTGAGACGGATTTATTTATTTTTTTTTCTTTTTTTTATTTTAAACGAAAAAAAAAATGCTTTTTGGGAAAAATTTATTCAACGATATATAAAATCTGTCTCGATCGTCACAGCGTATACGTGGTTCGAGCGAGTTGCGCCTTTTAGAGTCATTGCATGACTAGAGAACTTAGAGTACGAATTAAAGCCAATTGGAAGGTACCAGGACTACGATCGAGACAGTGACACACGCGTTGAAAATCCCTCAGCTTCTTTTTTTTTTTAATTATTTTTTTTTTTAATTCATTTTTTCATCCGTTCTCACTCACATTCTCGCATCCCTCTAAGACAAACTCTTTTTATTCATTTATTTTATTAATAAAAAAAAAGAGCAAATTAAATTATTCAAAGTTTTTTTTTTTTTTTTTTCATTTAAATTTAAATCAAGTCAAAGTATTTTTTTTTTTTCATCAGCCAAGCCATTGTCTCGATTTTCAAAAAATATTTCACGTCAGAAATTGGAAATGATGGGAATTTTTAAATAATAATATTAACGTTGCAGATTTGTGAAGATTTCTCATAATAATAATAATATATAATTTAAATGTACCTATTTCAATTAATTTTTTCGTCATCGTTCGAGGGTTGCAATTGAATCTTTTTGATGAATAAATGAAAATAAAAAAATGAAAAATATTTCAGTATTCTTGATTAATCGAGCTCGATTAATTTTTACCCCTCAGATTCAAGTGTGTACGTGTGTGAGTGTGTCTATGGACGACAGGCCAGCACTTCGTTGATCACGAAAATCCCAACATTGCGAGAATGCGTGAATTAAAAATAGAATTTCTTTTCTTTTTTCTTCTTCTTTTTTTTTTCTTTCTTTTAAACGGTAAATTAGCGCATAAAACTTTTCTCCCCTCCCAATTGTCACTCAGCTAACTTTTTTTTTTTTTTTTTTTTATCAGCCATTTTTTTTATTACAATCAACTGTACGACGCAAAATTTATATTTAATCGTTTGCTACGATTTTTCTCTCGCTCTCTTTCTCTCTCTCTCTTTCTCTTTAATCTGTCGCTCAAACGTGTTTGTGTGTATGTGTGTGTGTGTGTATTTTTTTTTATCTCTGTGTACCTAATTGCACTTATTCGACAAAACGGAAGGTAATATTGGAACTCAAGATGGCGGCTAGTGTGGCCCTGAGACGCAGGAGGTATTATTATTATTATTATTATTAATATTATTATTTTCTTTTTGTTTTTTTTTTGTTTTAAATTATGTCTTTCAATTCTCATATCGTTTTCACCCTTTTCTCTTTCACACTCTATATCTTTCCCGGCATTACTTGTGATTTTTTTTTTTTTCAAGTTATTTTTCAACTACTCTTCTTTAACTTTCTCATTCTCATATAAAACATTCTAATTCTCATTCTTATATAGTTTTAACTCGACATATCTTTTTAGTATCGTCGTTGGAACTGAATGTTTCGCTTTTCATTTTTTTAATATTTTTTTGTTATTTTTATTTTTTTTTTCATCTTTTTTTTTTTTCACCTTTTGCATTTAGAAATATTTTTTAGTTAACTGCGCTTGAGTCGTACAAAAACGTAACTTCAAAACTTAGGCACAATTTGGAACTGCTTAGACCATTCCCCCACGTCTTTTATTATTATATCCTCAATATTAAACGTCGCGATTGTCCGAGTCCCCCACCCCACCCCCCACCCCCTACCCGCCCCACAGATGATCCAAAGTTTCGTGAATTTTTTCGATACGAAAAATCATGAAGTTTGAGGGAAATTTTTTTCTTTTGATTAAATTAGAAAATAAACAAATGAAAAAAAAAAAAAAAAAATAGGATTATAATTAATTTTATACAAATTTGTTTATATATATATATATATATATATGTAAAGCATCGAGAGAATGTTATTTTGCGTTTGTTTCGCATAATCAATTCAAAAAAATCGTCACTCTGGAACATCTATTTGATTGGAGAAACGAACTATGAACTTTGCCATACTTGTCGTTTGATTGTGAGGTAGCTGGACATTGAGCCATTTCAGAGCCAATCGGACGAAAACTCCCCGTTCTTTTGTTTTTTTTTCAACTCCCCCCCCCCCCCCTGCCACTCGAAATTTTCTCATTTTTGTTCCTCCCTTGAATTTTTTTTGCCAAGTTTTTGCCAAGCAAACTTTAAGACATTCGAGACTCTTTTTTCAACTGCTTTGTTTGTTTTTCTTAATTTTTTTTTTTATAATCACCGATATATCCACCAGTGAGACTTGTCGAAATGGAATTTTAAGAGAATTTCTCGTATACGATATTTTTGTTTTTGGTTTTTTGTTTGTTTGTTTGTTTTTTTTGTTTATAGAATAAAGACGGGAATTTTCGGTGCCGATTATCCGGTTAACATGCCGCCATCTTGGTCCCCGTTCGACCACCGCGTTTGTGTGGACCTCGCAATCGTTTAATTATTTTATCTCGCGCCGCACTTTTTTTTGTTTGTTTATCCTTTCGTGTTTTTGTTTTTTTTTTTATTTTTTTATTTTTTTTGCTTGTTTCATTTGTATGTTAATTATACATTATAGTAATATCGGTAACCTTATACATATACACTAGCTGGTTACAATATTTTTTAGTGAAAAATATACATCAAAATTTTGTTATTTTTTTGTTTTTTGTTTTTTTTTTTTTGTTGTTTACATCACAGATATTTTAATATAATATATCTTCATTTAATCTTAAAAATTTGCCCTCTCTCTCTCTCTCTTTCTATCTGTCTCGTTTTTGTTTATTCGTCGCGCCGGATAGTTGGCGTGTCGTTCGCGACTCGGGGAGAGAAAACGCTTCGACCGAAACGAACAAATATTGAAAAAAAAGAAAAAAAAAAAATTCAGAAAAAACTTAGACACTTGGAACGTTATTTTTTGTCGTAACAACAGGATATCGAGAACTCATTATCGTTTAAACAAAAGTTTCATCGAAAATCCTCAAATTCTTAGCGCGTATCAATTTTTTGTTTTTTTTGTTTTCAGGAAATATTGTTATTGTTCCCTTAATTAGTAGCACCTCGAGTTATCGATTGGATCCTGTCATTTTTTTTTTTGGTCAATCTTCTACTTTTCGTTTTTTTTTTCCTCTAATTTACAAATTTCACATACGTTGATGAGCGAATGATTTTAATAATTTTTTTTTTTTTTCATCTGCGAGCAGACGTTTTCTCGAATTTTTATTTCTACACCATTTCGCGATTTGCACAATCACCGAAAAAACAATCGAGATGACCCCCTCTTGCTCCTTTTTTGTTTAATTTATCGATTTAACGAGAGAAATAAAAAAATTACTTAGAATGTTGAATATTCAATTTTTTTTTTTTTTTTTTTTTTTTTTTTTGTTCTCGCTAAAGTTTATTTATTATTTTTTTCATGGACAATTAAATTTTATGGAGCGAGAGAGAGGTACAGGATGATCAAATCGCTATACTTTAGGTGTACTATATATGATTATTATTCAATTTTGGTTTTTGTTTTTTTTTTGGTTTTTGTTTTCTTTAATAAAACGCGAGTATTCCCAAAGACACGTCGACCATCCAAAAATCCGACGTCTCGTTTGATATCTACCTAACAAGACTGTATCCTCGCAATGAATCGCATAATAATAATAATAATAATAATAATAATAATAATAATAATAAACAACGACAATCATAATTAGCAATATATATCGTCCGTACAATATAATATAGAATTCACATCTAACGATAAATTTTGTTTCTCAGTTTAAAAGTTGGACTGGGTCGTTTTTATTATTATTATTTCAAATCGATGGGTCTGAATGTATTTAGGGGATGGAAGTGAGGCTGGGCGAGGGATTATTCATACGTATATAATTAATAATTTGTCATTAAGAGATCGAAAGGTGAAATGTTTTTTTTGTTTTGTTTTGTTTACTTTTCAATGTTTTGTTTAATTTTATTTCACGAAAATGACTTGTATTGTTTTTTTGTTTTTGTTTTAGTGGTATAATGATTTTTCGCTCTATGTTTGCTTTGTGTTATTTCTTCTTGTCTGTATAGTTTTTTTTGCCTTCTGTTTCTCTCGTTAAATTACGTTTACACACAATCACGATTAATTGCATCCTCCTTTGCCGGTTTGTTTGTTTTGTTTTTTGTTTTTCCTTTTGCCGCGATTTAACCCTACGAAGAGACCTTAAATGTTTACACTCGATAATAATTTGCAATTGTGCAATTTTTCTGCCGCGTTAATTTTTTTTTTTTTTTTTTTTGTATTTTTGCCATTTAAATATCGTAAATTTTAGTTTAGTTCCAAAACACCGAGATAGATTTTTAGCCTTGCTTAATATGCGACTGTAGTTTCATATTTATAGAATTTCTTTTTTTTTGCTTTCCGTTAATTAAGAAGATTTACTTTAAAATTTATTTTTATTTTTTTTTGTTTGATAATTACGATTTTTTGTTTTTTTTTTTTCAACACCGAACATATACATGCCTTATGTTTTATGTACAGCCTAGATTTTTTTTCAGTCGTATTTTAAGTCATGATGGGGGTGCGTGTGCTTTAGCTCCGCGCTGCGAGTTAATTTTTTTTTTCATTCTCCATTATTATTATTTTTGTTTGTTTTTTTTTCATAATCCGAAATTCATCAACTTTTCATTATTTCTCTTAATTTTCGTTTATTTTCATTTATGTTTTTTTTTTCTTACTTTTTTTTTTTTACTACAGCATATAAAAAAAAAACGGTCTTGGTACTTTTCTCTGGTCGTTTGGTCAAAACACGCTCCGTTCGTCAAAATCACATTCTAAATTCATTTTTTTTTGTTTTTCAAGAGATGTTTGATTTTTTAAATTCTTTCCCCCCCCCCCCCCCACCTCGTTTCGTCTAAATTTTCGAAAATATTCCGAAAGTTCATGTATGAAGCTCGAAGAAAAATTTACGTCCGAAATGATGACTCGATATCGCATCAGTTTTCGCTCTGTCGACCCTCGCATTAATTTTGGTCCAACGGATTATCGACGATTGATTTTTTTTTTCTCGCACTTGTTTTATTTTTCCTCTTGAATCATTTCTTTTTTTGGTTTGTTCTCCTCTTACTTTTTATTAATTTTAGTCGTTTTATTTCATTTTAATTAATCTTCTCGAGTGTGTATTATAGTCCAACGTTCTATTCTCGTCGTTTGTCATTATTATTTGTTTTTTTTTTTTCTTTGTCTTTTTCCTCGTGTGTATTATGTGTGCAAGTGAGTTTTATGCTTCGCGACTGTGTCGAACGCGCGTCTCTAAATATTGAAAAAGTTCAATAAGGGATGAATTGGGAAATGGTTTAAGGGGGGTGGGGGGGGGGGGGGAGGTCGGCTTTTAGGGGTTGATTTTTTGTTTTTATCTGTGATTATCTATATATATCCAGGATAGCGTATAGGTACTTTGTTTTACTTTTCCTCTTTGCTCGCGACGTAATGAATTTTCCTAAAAAAAAATAAAAAAAAAAAAAAAATGTATCATTAATAATAATCTTTAACGAAATTTCACCTAATTGGATATACTTTGAGTTTATCACCTACGACACAAGACGATGTAAAATTTATTTAATTTGAAATAAATCGATCGTTTTTTTTTCTCTTTAATAAATTTCCATTGCACTATAATTTTGCTTTCTTTGATTATATATTTTTTTTTCTTTGCTACTAAAAAGAATTCCCTGACGCAGCAAACTCGTCGATTTTAACGAGGATTCTATGTTTCATTGAATAACTGCTACGCTACCCATTCGAGTGGTAGAAAATTTTCATCTTGTATCAAAAAGGTCGGATTATAACGCTTAAGAAATCGTCGTCGTTTTTTTTTTTTAATTTTTATTAGTAGCGCACCTCGAAATTTTTCTCATCTAAAATCGTTTCATTTGTTAATATCATCCTAATCGCGATCATTTTTTTTTTTTTTGTTTATATTTCCTCGGAAATTCTATCACCGATTCTAAAATTCGTTCTAACGTTCACAGCGCGACATCGCAAAGTCTCGTAATATAGATATCAAGGCGTTCTGTATTTTGGCAGAACTGGATCATCGTAAAAAATGCCCGTTGAGAGGAAAAAAAAAAAAAAACCATAAAATTACCAAATTTTTTTTTTTTTTTTTTTTCTCTTCACCGAATCCAGGCATGTATTTTTATATCTGGCCGAAAAAACTGAGATTTTCGAGAATATTGTCGCTTTGTGAAAACGCTACTCGACAGATTCTCACACTTTTGCCCGAAAATCCTCAACTTGATTATTTTTCTTCTCTTCTCTCTCTCTCTCTCTCTCTCTCTCTCTCTCGTTCATTCGCTCTCTTTTTCGTAATTTTTTTCGTTTTCTTCTATATCGCGCCAAAAAAAGTCTTGGCTCCTTCTTTTTTTTTTTTTTTAATAACTACTCGTCGCATATTTCGTAATGACCAAAAATATATGTATACATATATAATATATATATATATATATATATGTATATATATATATATATATATATATATATTTATATATAATATATTATTCTTATATAATTATGTCGCCTTCGCTATAATAGTTAAGTAATGTTAATAGTAGGTAAGTATATTTTAGGTTTTAGTTTTACACTGATAGAGAAAAAAAAAATACGTTGTGTTTTAAAGGTTTTTGTTTTGTTTTTTTTTTCATTCTTTTCTCTTCGTCTTTGTATCTTTTTGTTTCTTTTTTTATTATAGTATACCGGTGAGAATGTTTATTATTATTTCCAACTCTCCTCGTGTCTTTTCATGGG
Source organism: Dyspetes luteomarginatus (assembly GCA_963669185.1). Lineage (NCBI taxonomy): Eukaryota > Metazoa > Arthropoda > Insecta > Hymenoptera > Ichneumonidae > Dyspetes > Dyspetes luteomarginatus. The sequence goes on from OY769904.1 coordinate 6,791,126, forward strand.
TGTGTCACCGTTTTCAAAGATATATATATATATATATATATATATATATATATATATATATATATTTAATTTTTTTCTTTTTTTTCTCTCTTTTAAATCATTTAATTATGTGTCAATGAGTGTGTGCGGGTGGGTTGTTGGTGCGCGCGCGTTTTTTTTTTTTCTCGTGTATGTGTGTGTGTGTGTGTCATGATAATATATGTATTATTAATATAAATAACCGTTTTTGTGTAAGTGTCGATTGGTTCTGTGTGTTTGTTCATTTGTAACAATTGTGTTAATCTCGCGTATGTGTGTGTGTGTGTGTGTTTTTTTTTAATTCATTTTTTTTGTTTTTTTTTACCTAATTCATCGTTTTTTTTTATTCGTTTATTTCTCGTTTTCTCTTGTATCAATGACGAAGAGAAGTCGTCGAGAAATCTCCCTCGTTTACCTTATCAATAATTATACCCGTGCCGTATTATCAAATTGTCGATATTATTTTTTTCTCGTTTTTATTTTTCGTCCATTTTATCGTTTTATCAATGTTCATAGTTGTTGTTGTTATTTTTTTTTTTTTTCTCGTGTCGATGATTATATTTCGTTATGTGATCTTCATTTTTGTTTTTTTTAAATTTTTTACGTTTTTCTCTCAGTCGCCATGTTGGAAGTTTATACATGCCGTTTGATACAGCGAGTCGAAAGAATCAAAATGCAAAATTTCTCTCACTTCTTATCACTTTCTGCAAGTATGAAAGGAGAAAAAAAAAATGAGACAAAGAGAGCAGATATCGAAGCATTTTTTCGATCGAATTAGCGAATCGACTCGCGTATCGAGTCACGACTATAATTTTTTTACTCTTTTCGGATTTGCTATTAAATGTTTATTTGATGTGATTTTTTAGGCACAATTTTTGCAATTAAACGCCCAACTTTTCGTGCCTTTCAATTCAATTAAATTCATCTAATTCGCTTTTTATATCCTTTTATATCTCAGTCAGGGGTTGTGGGGTGGTGGGGAGGGAGAAATTGTGTAATTGCAGGGATGAGATTGGGACTCGTTAATTAAATGGAGAAAAAAGAGTAGTAGGAATCTTTTGGCGAAAAAAAAAACAAAAAAAAAACATTCCATCTCGTCAAATTTACGAGGCGAAATTTTTTTTTTTTTTTTTTTTTCCCGTTTATTTGATTCTCGATTATTGTAAGGATCATGCAGGACACCGTAGGGGATTGAAGGATAAAATATTTTGCGATTGTTTCGTCGGATGACCGAGAGATGTCGCGTAAATCGGGCCCATAATCGCCCAATTGGGTCGAGCGATTTTGAGAGATTTTTCGTTGCTTCGGGGCACGAGAGGCCCATAATTCTAGATAATTTTTCAAAAAATCCTCACAAGAGGATAGCATTGATGAATTCTCAAGAAATATGAGCCCTCTTTCTTTATTTCTTTTGTACGTTTTTTTTTGCAATTAATCGCGAATAAGTGAGAAAATGGGCCTAGCAGAGTTCATTGTGAGGTCAAGGGTGAAATATTAGCCAGAATTTTCCCTAAAATTCATCGATTCTACTTGTGAGTAGATCGGACATATTTTTTTTTTTTTTCATGCAATTAATCTCAAATAAGTGAGAAAATGGGCCTAGCAGAGTTCATTGTGAGGTCAAGGGTGAAATATCAGCCAGAATTTTCCCTAAAATTCACGGACTCTACTTGTGGGTAGATCGGACATATTTTAATTTGTTTCATGCAATAAATCGCGAATAAGTGAGAAAATGGAGCGAGCAGAGTTAATTGTGAGGTCAAGGGTGAAATATTAGCCAGAATTTTCTCTAAAATTTATGGGCTCTACTTGTGACTCAACTGTAACGTTTCTTTTCACTTTTTTTCTTCGTATAATATTTATACTCCCATTGTAACTCTTGTGTTGTTCCTTTTTATCATTTAAAATTTTCGACAAAATTAACCCTTGACCTTTTCGTGTATTAATTATTTGATTTTTTCCTTTCGAATCCTATTAATTAATTCATTAATCGATTATTCTTGATGATATTATTTGTCTGTGTGTGTATTTTCGTTTTTTTCGTATTTACTGCTCTACGGAATCGTCCATGGTGAGAAGAGTCGATCCTCGTTGTTCCTGGCTTCCAATATTTTGTTGAACGGTTGGATTTGATTGAGAATTATTATTTTGGCTCATTTGGTCATTGGTCGTTCGACTTGGGCCAGTATTGTAGCCTCTCTGGAGTTGGACAACGAGACCACCAACTGCAGAAAATTCTTTTTGCTGCTGCTGCTGTTGCTGCTGTTGCTGCTGCTGCTGCTGTTGCTGCTGCTGCTGCTGTTGCTGCTGCTGTTGCTGCTGCTGCTGCTGTTGAGTCTTTTGGCTCGAATGATCGACTATAAGCTTATTATCACAGGCACTTTTTTTCTCACTTGACAGGACGTAGAGATTATTCATATCAGAATAATGATTGATCTGTTGAGTTTGCATACTGCCAATTGTTTTTCTATGTTCTCGATCATCCTGTAGTTGTTGTTGTTGCTGCTGCTGTTGCTGCTGCTGTCCGCCATTATGAATTTCACGTTCTCTGCTGCCACGATCAATTCTGATCGAGTCTCTCGTGTCATCATCCCTGCTGCCAGTTCGTGTTATTGACAAAGGGGTCGGGGGTGAGGTCAAACGATCATTGGACTGATCATCGAGTGTTCTCGTAGTTCTTTCAGTTGGCGATTGGCTGAGATCGACAGTTGGTACTCTCTCGGGTCTCTCAGGTATCGAAGTACGTAAATTTGTTGGATTTCGATAACTCTCATCCTCGCTACTGTCATGTGTCATACGTGGCAATGGGGTGCGTCTTGAATTTCTACACAATTGATCGATCAATGCTTTGCTGCTCATTGCTTCAGGCAAATGATCTCTTTGATCTCTTTCACGTTGCATTTGTTGTTGTTGGAGTTGTAATTGTTGTTGTTGATTATTTCGTGCTTCAGCCATTGCCCTTTGATCTCTCGGTATTCCAGTCTCGAGACTCGATCTTATGAGATTGTCGAGAAAACTTCCATTTGCTCCTGTACCATCGTAAAGACTTTCAGCAATTTCCCTCGTTGATTTAACCATTGAGGATCCCCTTGAATTTGATGTACCAGCCTCAGGCCCATTTCCACCATCGCGTTCACGCTGAGCTTGCTGGACAATTGCACTTCTCTGCTGTTCTTGAAGTCCTCGCATTCGCTGTGTAGCGAAATATTGCTCAGGCATAATGGACGGGACGCTCGGGCCACCAGTCATAAATGGCGCTGGCATGAATGCCGTAGGTCCCCAAAAATTAAATGGATGAGGAAATGGCAGAGGTGTCATACCATCGAGAAATTGTGGCATTTTGAGACCGTTTGGACCACCAGGAATTCCTCCTCCTCCTCCTCCTCCTCCTCCTCCACCTGGTGACGATGATGACGATGCAAATGGCTTTTGTGGCTTCAACTGTGATGGCTTTTTATCGGTTAAGCTGGAACGCATCGAGCCTCCTCCACCTGCCGATTCTTTCGATTTGTCATCGGGCTGTTTCTGATCCCTTAAAAACAATAAAAATAAATTTGCCAATTTTTCAATATTGATGAAATTAAAAAAAAAAAAATGTATAATTGAAAAAAAATATATGTATATGAATGATTGTAAAATATTTTTTTGCTCCAAACTCACCTCTTTCTCGGTCTCATGAGATGTCTCTCTTTGACTTTGTACTCGAGGGTAGAATGTGGCACGCCGTAAAAGCTACCAGCTCTGTGAACGCTCATTTCACCCCTTTGGACAGCCCTTACAGCCTCGACTAGGCTATCCCTGTCGTAATTACGATATTTTCCTCTTTTAGGTCGAGTCCCTTTGCCACCACCAGAATTTTGTTTTGATTTATCATGAGATTGTTGTTTTTGCTGGTGTGATTGTTGTTGTTGTTGTTGTTGTTGGGTTTGTGGCGGGGTGTATCTTCCTCTTTTAAATGGATTGATGACCCCGTCAGTCATCATCGAGGCTGAACTTTGAACTATTCCACCCCCTTGGCCGCTGCTGCTCCCAATGACACTTTGACCCTCTTGAAATTTAACGCTTATACTTTTGGCAATGACATCGCGAAAATTAACACCACCGGAAGCTGCTGATTTGCCAACGAGAGAATTTGTCGGGCTGCTCGTTCCAGAATATGCTGGACTTGCGCGTTCAATTAAATTTGGACTTCCGGCTGCGCTTATCCCTCCACCACCCCCACCACCCCCACCGCCACTTTGGGCAAAACTTTGGGCAAAAGCAGCTGATGTTGGCTCGCCATTGTTTTTACTCGAGCCTTGTGTGCTCGAGCTTGCTGGCTTGTAGGACGGAATTTTTAATATCGCTCTTCCCTGTCCACTGTCACTAGCTTCCTCCTCGATGCTGGGATTAAAATCATCATTCGTTATCGCTCCTCTGTGCTGTTGATGCTGCGATTTTTCTCTCAATTTTTGCTGGGCCTGTTGGGCCTGCTGGGCCTGCTGATGATGATGATGATGATGTGAATGTTGCATATGATGATGATGATGATGATGCTGCTGCAAATTATCACCATTCACATCCCTGTTCAGCCTCTTGTCTTCGCTCATCAATCGTCTCATCACTTCCGGTATTCTATAATCCGGAGTCTCCAAGCCTGTGAAGAAACAAAAAAAAATATATATTTTTTATTTAAACATTTTCGTCATTTTGTATCAACATGATTTTTTTTTCTTTGAATTATTATCGTCGAGGGCATTCGATGACTGTGAAATAAAAAAACAAAATGGGGATAAAAAAAAATGACCAAGGACTGTGTGTGGCTGCAACGAGTAATAAGGGGGTGGCTTCTCTCTATCGATTATCGAAGTCTTAGAATCCAACTGATGTACGTTTACGCGAGTTTCGCAACGTTGAACGAGACCTGAGGAACCTCGACGACTATTTTAGCAAATATTAAATTGTGTGTGTGTGTGTGTTTGAGGGGTGGGGGATGATATGAAATGGTAATGATGAAAATGGTCAAGTTTTTATAATGACTCGTGTCACATCCCTCGTATGTAATTAAATAATAAAATGGCAGAATTTCAATATATGAATAATTCCTCGTATTTAATTAAAAAAACAAAATGGCAGAATTTCAATATATGTATAATTATGAAATTCTTTAAATTTTTACGAGAGGAAAAAACTCACCCTTAAATGGTGCAGCGGCTGCGAGCATTTTTTGAATGTAAGGCCCAATGTTTGCATGCTCGAAACCCGGCCATTCTGTTCCAGTCTCTTGACCTCGTTGTAACAAAGTCCTTAAGGAATCACTGCCGCTACCTTCGAGGGCGGAAAATCTCACGAGATCCTCCAGTGACAAAAGAGGCCTCAGCAATGCTTTTTCAACTTCCTTCTCTTCCTCGGCACCCGAAAGATCCTTATCGTCAGCCTGGAGAATAAAAATTGACAACTTTTAGTCTCTTTCGAATGATTGATTTTTTTTTTCTTTTTTTTTTTTTCACATTCATTAGACAGGGAAATAAAATTGAGGGGAAAATTAGTGTTGACGGACGCGATTAGATAAAATTAATAAAATTATTCGTTATTGGCCAATTAATATTTTCGTCAAAAATAATAAAAAGGATTTTTATCAATTTACAATTATTAATGGACACATGAATGGTGGGATTTTGTTTTTTTTTTTTTGTTTACAAAGCTCGTTAAGGAATATTTATTATTGCACGTGACTTTATCGAAATTTTTATCACCATTTTTTGTTTTTTTTGTTAGACATGAGAAATGGCGTTTAAATGAAATTTTGTGCTTTCGCGTGTATTCTTGTGTGACTTTGAAGATTTTTCATTGTGTATGTCAGTATTGAGTGATTGAATGAAAAAAAAATAATTATAATGAAAAGCGTCATGATGCAGGAATTTCTATTAAACATATGGAATAATTTTTGCATTCGATGCCGCCATAATTTAAATATACAACGAGAAAATTGGTGACATTTGAAATTTTGTTGCAATAATATTAAAATATAAAACAAAAAAATATTTTAAAATATTTAGATAATTATTTTTCATAATAAAAAAATGAAAAATTGTGGAATGAAAATTTGATATGATGAGATAATTTTTTTTTTGGGGAAAAGGGCCAAAGTTTACATGGGAGGAGATTCGATTAAATTGTGTGTGTCGCAATTTTGATTGATTGAATGAAAAAAATTAATTATAATGAAAAGCGTCAACATGCAGGAATTCTCGTTAAAAATATGGAATGATTTTTGCATTCGATGCCGCTATAATCGAAATATACAACGAGAAAATTGGTTACATTTGAAATAATTTTGTTGCAATAATATTAAAATATAAAACAAAAAAATATTTTCAAACATTTAAATAATTATTTTTCATAATGAAAAAATACGAATACAAAAAATTCATATAAAAACGAGTAAACTTGCATTTGAATTTCATTCGACTGAAAAATCACGTGCACGTTAAGCGAAATTATAGCGAGGTGAGAGTAAAAAAAAAAAATATATATTACGTTTCGTTGATTAAAAAAAAATCACTATCAAAAATCATCGAAGAAATACCAAACGAAGAAGAAAAAAAATTCTCAATATGAATTTCTCGCTATGATTATGCAAAAAATTATTAGGCAAAAAAACTCGAGGTCCGAGAGCAAGTGCGAGACTGTCATCGATGTGAAAAAATAAATAAAATTTTCATACTAAAACGGAGAGTCTCGTGAATAAATAAAAATTTTCGCAAATAACGAAAAAATAAAATTCACTTATTAGAGGTTTCTCGTATTCTCGCAAATACATGCGTGTACTATTTAAAAATAATAATAATAATAAAAAAAGTGTAATAAAAAAAAAAAAAAAAAAAAAAAATGCCCAAACTTACCTCGAGTCTCGCAACCTCGCGGACGTCAAGTGGCCAAGTGTTAAACTACAAATAGTGATAAAAGAGTTAAACAGTCCATGCAAAAGACACAAGGACATCTAAACTGATGATGAGCATCAGGAAAAAATCTTTGCGAGCCCGCATAGATTACACACGTTAACGATATTTATCAAAAATCATTTATCAAGCTCATGAAATTATTAAATGGGTGGGAAAAAATTGATGAAACATAAGAAAAAAAAAAAAAAAAAACAATCCTATTTTTACAGGCTCAAAGAGTATTGCCATGCCAGAGGTATGTTTTGGGGAAGTTTCTTTAGTTCTTCCTAGCCAAAACCACATACCAAATATACAAATGACCGTGGTAAATTGCCCTCTTTTTTTTTTTCCAATTTTTATCAAAATTTTCATAATTAAAAATTTGACATTAAACATTTTTTCCTAAAACTTTAATTTCTGTCTTGAAAAAAAAAAAAAAAAAAAAAAAAAAAAAAAATCATCCCTTATATCGCGAAATTAGCTCAGGCGATTGAATAATTAATAATTTTTAATTCGTTTCTATTTTATATTAATCGTTCCATTTGTATTTTTTTTTCTTTTTGTGCTCATTTGATAAATTTCACGCGTTCTTTTTCTGCCCCAAAACCTACCTCGTCCACTTGCGGGGGCGGAGTGGTAGCGGAGGCATTTTGGATGGTATTTGGTGTTGTTGTTGATGTTGTTCTTGCTGTTGTTGTTGTTGTTGTTGCTGTTGTTGTTGTTGTTGTTGTTGTTGATGTTGATATTGATGTTGATGTTGTTGTTGTCATGGTGGTGGTTGAGGCTTGGAGACCGGACTCGTGGGGGTGTGAATGGGTGCTATTTAGGGTTGCGTCCCTCTCACGCTCCATTGCCAGCTTGTACACCTTATTTCTCAGTGTGCTCCTTGGTATTCCATAGATAACAGCTGCCCTGCGAGTTCCAAGCTTTCCACTCTGTATGTCTCTCAGTGCAGCCTGTAATTCCTCCTCGGTGTAGGTCCTTCTACTGCCCCCAGCACCGACTACGGCAACACCGCCGACACCAACTGGCCCAGTCATTCGCGGCTTTCCGCGATACGACGAGCTACCAAATAATTCATTTATTATTTTCTCTCTCTCTCTCTTTCTCTCTCTCTCTCCGTCTCTCTCTCTCTCTCTCTCTCTCTCTCTCTCTCTCTCTCTCTCTCTCTCTCTCTCTCTCTCTCGTAGAGGGTAGGGAGAAAAATACATTGGGCTATTCTCTGTGTTTTTTTTTTTTTGAGATTGAACAAAAATTGCTATTGCGATTTGTGATCAGTGAAGAAAATGGAACAATATAGAATTATAAAAGATTTTTTTTTCTCGTATTGACCAAAAAAAAATGGTTTACAAAAATTTCTGTAACTTTGCTCTCTGATGAGATTGCGATTTTTTTTCTGTGCTTATTTTAATCGCATTCGTTCAAGCTTTAAAATTCCGCTACATTCGTTGAGTTGGGATTTTTTTCAAATTTTTAACAGATTTTTCAAGTTGGACGAGCGATTTTGGCAAATTTTTCCATGCCCTTTGCCTCTGATTTCGACGAATTTTCAAAATGCTTTTAAGGATAGAAATAATTGACATATCTGAATTAAACAAACGCAATTATCTTAGTCTACGCGAGACGTTTTCAAAACCCCCCTTATAAATATTAATCGCCCAAACGATTGCAAAGTTATCGCAGCTTGAAAATTCGTAATTTTCGTCATTTTTTGTTTTTTGATGAAAAAAATGAGATTTTTTTTTTTTCTTCTCTCAATGATCCTATGGGATTGGAAATTTCCCGCTGAACACGAATCTCCTCTAATTTTGGCCAGAAGCTCAATAATTTTACGTGAAAATAAAAAAAAAGCGTAAAATTATTTGACAAAATGATGGAATTTGTTCGATTTGAATTTAATTCGAACGCAAACGCCTATTAAGTCTTACGAATTTAGGATGTATATTTTTCCTTATCGATGGCTCAATTCGGCAAGGATTTAGTGTAGAGTGTGTAAAAAATCATCGCATTTGCCCCCTTTTTTAATTGTGACGATCTATACTCAGATATTAATTATAAATGTGAACAAGTCGAAGAACAGAAATGTACGAATTTTCCAACTGATTATATTATTATAAATTGTTTTGAATAATGCTTTAAAAATATTATTAAAATGCCTTGAGAGATAAAAAATTTTGTTTTTCAATCGGCAAGAAGTAAAATTTATTCCGATTGTTTTGAGTCGTAAATAATTAATAATAAATATATGATAAAGATAAGTAATTGTTATATTATAATTCGAGCAAAGATTCCTGATAAGATTAAAATCGTTCAATAATCTCAAGCTAAAATTTCTTTCATCGATATTCTTAAAAATATCGTAAAATTATATTCGAATATTTTTTTTTGCTTGAAAAAGGAGAAACGCGATATGAAAAAAAAAAGAGACAAAAGAAGAAGATACTTTTCCGAAAGAGAGAGAGAGAGAAAAAAAAACGTTAAAGAGTCAAGAGTTCAATGAACTCGTTGCAAAGAGACGCTTTTTTCTCCGACCCCAAACTCATGAGCTTGATAAAAAAAAAAAAAAAAAAAAAAAGTGCATGTTTGTTATCCAGTAGAATTTTCGTTCGCGGACTGATAAGGTGGCCGATAACGCGCGAGAGCCCCTCTCGACGCTCGTAATGTTCTCTTCTCTCTACCGTTTAATCGACGCTTTCGTTGCTTCTCGGGCCACTCCTCAATTTTAACTCTCTCCCTGCGCCCCCCGATTATTCCTTATCACTCGTGTGTATATTATTCGCTCATTTCTCGGATGCATTTTGAATTTTACCAAAGATTAATAAAACAAAACAAAAAAAATAGCCCACACAAAAGATAAAATGCATCGAGATAAATTAATTTATAAATAAACCTCAAACGTTGAAAAAAAAAAAAAAAAACGATATTTTATGCTCATCGCGAATATGAAATTTGACAAATTTACGATAACATGAAGAAAAAAAAATGCCACGATCATTTTCTCAACTGGCAAATTAAAACAAACAAAAAAATCTCGTTCGATCGTACTAGAGGGTGAATAGCAGATAGAAGTTTTACTGTCCGGAAGGATCAATACTCGCCTGGATTTAGTCAGTATCGGATTCATGCCAGCTATATACATATATATACATATATATATAAAAATATATATATATATATAGCTGTATAACCAGCTATATATATAGTTAGCTGGAAAATCCTTTTCAACTAACGTGAAGAATTTTTTTACATATAGATATATATAAATTTTCTTCAGGTTAGCTGAAAAGGATTTTCCAGCTGGGATCTCGCAATCTTCGATGTTCTCTCGACACACGCGATCGCGATTTTACGCTCGTGAAACGTCGAGAATTGCCCTGCCTGACTGAAAATCGGCAAATCTTTTTCTTCGACGTTGTACGAAAATCCTTTTCGTTTTTCCAACGACGACGTCGACGACGTCGACGACGACGACGACGACATCGACGACGCTTTCGTGGAGGCGAAACGTTCCTCGCTCGTTTTGGTGGGCCCATAATCTTATCGGTTTGGCTTTAGTCTCGTTGCACAGGCTGATACATTTGCACGACTGCAAATGCCAGCCGCTTTCTCTATCTCTCTCTCTTTCTCTCTCTGTCTCTCTCTCTTCGCTACCAACGAGATCGTCGAGAGTTTTATTTTTTCTTCTCTCTCTCTCTCTCTCTCTCTTTCTCTCTCTCTCTCTCTCTCACTCTCTCTCTCTCTCTGTCTCTCTCTCTCTCTCTCTCTCTCTCTCTCTCTCTCTCTCTCTCTCTCTTTCTCCACACGAATTATGTATGCATTGCCCCTCTGTCTCTCGAGTTTTGAGGTATACGACGATTACGTTGTAACTAATAATAAAAAATGATAATGAAAAAAAATATATATATATTGACGCGCAAAATGTCAATTCGGAAGGGGAAAAACAGCGAAAACGCGCGGGGGCAACGTACGATATTTTTTGTCATCTCATTTCGCGATATAAATTTTTATATATCAATGTGAAAAACGCTCCTGACGACTCTCTTTATGTTTCAACGTTTTTTTTTTTTTTTACCAGCGTCGATTATTTATTTACCGATTTTTTTTTCAAACAACAATAATAGGATTTTAGCACATATATGTGTGTGGTATGGGTCATAGGTAGGTGAAATCGACAGTGTCCATGTATTTTTATTTGTAATATTTATAATATTAAATTGATTATTTTTTTCATTTTTTTGTTATTTTAAATTTAGAAATTAATTTTTATTCCAAAAATAAGAGTACAAAAATGAAAAAAAAAAAAGAAAACAATTTAATTGTAAAAATAATCAATAATAATTTTTTGTTCCGATTTGACAGGAGGAGATAAGAGCAGACTCGATTTAATAATTTATAAAAATCAAAATCGCTTTGGAAAAGTCTCAAAAATGTTATTTTTCTTCTTTTCTCAATAAATAATTCACTATGAAAATTAAAAAAAAAAACTGCGTCCACAGCGATTTTTTGATAAATCTCAAAATTCGTGTGAAAAAAAAAAACAAAACAAAAAAAAAACGGTGAAAAATCATGACGCTCGTAGATATGGCTTGGAATGGCTCATATAATATTCATATCAAAGTTTGGCTCTTTGTTAAGTTTGAGCTCACGATCATCGCTCTGACGTAAAATAACCGAAATGACGATTTTTTTGTTTAATTTTAATTTTTCAACATGCATCATATATGTGTGTATTATCGCGAGTGTATTTTTGAAAATTTGATTTGGCAACACAAAATTCGGCACGCTTCGAGCATTATCATTGCCGAAGACTCGAAATTGTACACGTTTTTCATTTTTTTGTTTTTTTTTATTCATTTTTTTTTCAAATTCTTTTTTTGACGAGCCACTCTCGCTGTTTTTTCTCTGTTGTTCGAAGCTTCAAAGGTGCAAAGGTGCAGAGCATGAGAATTTCGTTTGCTGGTATGGTCGCGTCTCACGAGTCCGCGAACGCGGCTTATCGCGATGCGCGACAAACTAGAGAGAAAGGGAGAGAGAGAGAGAGAGAGAGAGAGAGAGAGAGAGAGAGAGAGAGAGAGAGAGAGAGAGAGAGGGAGAGGGAGAAAAATCTCAACGTGCACTCGGTCACTATATCGCGATCTGTGGAACGCGATCGAAACTTTTTTTTTTTGTTTTCTTACTTTGAGCTTAATTCTTTCTCTTCTTCTTCTTCTTCTTCTTCTTCTTCTTCTAGTTTTAAATGAAATTTTGCCTATCCCTTTTTTTGTCAAAAACGCTACACGAATATAATTATTAAAAGATTTAAATAATCGTTCGAAATGCATTGAGAAATTATGAAATTTAAATCTAGTGCGATTTATCATTGACAAAACTGATGGAATTTTTTTAGTTTTTGGTTTTTTTTTTTTTTTCGAAATTATGAAAATACTTACGTGAAGATGCTCTTGGGATCGAGGCCCGCCGGCATCCTCAGAGGTATTTTTTGTTGCTTCGACATCGTTACAATGTTGTTGTCCTGTTGATTAAACAGACAAAGAATCATTAAACATTTTTTAAACATGAAATATTTTTCCTTTTAGAGAAAAAAAAAGAGAGTTTCTAAGTGACTGAAAAGCTCGCCATTGCGTGCAGCGGCTACTTATGGAATTTTCAAAATGCTACTCATCGATCCAAATCGGCTGGGAGAAAAATTAAGAAAACAAAAAAAATTGAAATTTAAAAAAATATTTTTTCAGCTTCGAGGCGAATAGTTTTTTTTGCACACGAGCCATATAGTGAATTTATAAATAAAAAACTCGTCAGGATAGTTTGATAAAAAAAAAATCAGATATACGAATTTTTCATTTTTCTAAAATTTCTCCCAAGGCTAAATTATTGCCTGTAAATTCGCAAGCCAAACTTTTATTTTTTACGAGAATTTGACAATTTTCCAATACGATTAAAATGTGAAAACAAAATAATAATAAAATAATAATAATAATACCACCAGAAATAATTTAATAATTCTGATGGAATTTTTCTGGGCCTTATTTGAGCCCAAAAATCATGGCAAGATAAATCTTGCTGGGACTGAAAAAATGAATAAAATTGAACGAGATTGACCTGAGAATTTTTCGGCTTTGCCGAGAGGTCAAGGGGTTGATCGAGTCCTGATGAGCCATCCTGATGGCTCTGGACAGCGACAAGGGGTGATTCCCTCGGTGGCAAACACCACTGTGGCAGCAAAGTCGGATAAGTTCCGCTGAGGGCAGCAGCAACGACCGATGCCGCCATTGGATCGACTTGGACTGACATCGGTGATTCTGCCGATCGCGAACTGCTGCTACTCTCGCTCTGAGGACTCTGAAAAATCGAAAAATTTGAATTTCATAAAAAGTTATTAAATCTAAAATGATATTTTTAATCCTCTCGGGGTGGCATTAAATTGGTTATTAAATTTTATTTTATTATTGGAAAAAAATAAATAAAACTCACAAGGGGTGGCTGCTCGTCGTGGGGTAGTTTTCCATCGAGACAGAAGAAACACTTGTCGAGTGGTTTCCAGTCCTCGGGTGGTGGGCTCGTACGACGATTTACGAGATATGGCAAGCTCGTATCCCCTCCGGCTATTTCCGAAATTTTGCAAATTTCCGAATTGCTCGCATCGGCAATATTTGATAATCTCACGATCGTCGATGCATCGACGCCACAGCTCAATGTACGTGGAACTTCCTGTAATTCCTCCTCTTTCTTTACCCTCAACAGACCGCTCGTCGGCAAGTCTATCCGTTCCTCTGTCTGATGTTTGTCCGAGAAAAAAATCCAATTGTAATACAAAATTGAAAAAAATGTCTGCATTATATACTGAATATTTGACTTATATTTATTTTTTCCTTTCTCATTCTCATAGAAAAAGCATTATTTATTAACATAATTTTTGTTTAATTTCAACTATCGAGAATTTTTTATTATTTATAATATGGTTTTCCTTCAAATAAAAATTATTCTTGTTTTACGAGAAATGTCAATTTTTTTATTTTATTTTTTGTGGAAGAATTTTTGTGGAAAAATTTATATTTCATTGTACAAATGAATAAAATTTGTTTCTAATTTCAAACCGCTTAAGTTAAATACCGTATAAAACCTGTCAAAAGAGTCAAATTAGTGAAATAATTAAAGAAGAATAAATAATTTAAAAAAATGTAAGTACCTTGGTCCCTATCGTATCGACGAGATCGTTCGTCTCTCGTTCCCTGATGGACGTTCGTCTCGTCTCGTTTTCCCTGAGGGGACTTGCCGATAATCTCGTGGTAATTTGTCCACCAGTATGATGAGACGATTCCTCGGTAATTTTCAATCTCTTTTGTCCCTCTGTCGCGATATCTTCGATATCCTCTCGTTCCCCGTTCTCGTTCTCCTCGAATTCTCGTTCCTCTTCCTTTATCGATCTGCCACGTTGAGTTTGTTGTATTTGGCTGTTGTTGTTGTTGTTGCTGCTGCTGTTGTTGTTGTTGTTGTTGTTTGTTTGTCTGGCAACAAGACAAGTGCCAAGTACTTGTCTTTGTAACAACGCAACTGTCTCGTTTTCCTCGATCTCGAGTTTGATATCTTGGGGCCTTAAACGGGTCTGAATATCGGAATTTTCGTTGGCACTGACAACGTGTTTGTCGTCGTCGTCGTCGTCGTCGTCGTCGTCGTCGTTGGCGTTTCCACGATGATTCGACAATTGTGACGTAGAATTTCGTTGATGAAGCTGATTTAGCTTGTTTAATGGCGTCAATGGCGTCGTCGTCGTCGTTGGCGTCGTCGTTGCCGCTGTTGCCGTCGTCGTTGTCGAATCGACAAGTGACGAGCCCGTCGTTGTTGCCGTTGTCGTTTCCGTTGCCACACACGAGGAGGTCGTCGTCGTCGTCGTCGTCGTCGTTGTACTCGATGATGACGAGGAGGAGATTATCGCTGCTGACGAGGATGTTAACGTCAGTGACTCGATCGTCGATGCTCCCTGGCCCAGAGACAGCTCGCCGATCACACAAGGGGGACGTTGCGCCGTCACGTGACCGAGACTTCCCCCTCCCACAGTACCAATGCTGCAAGAGCCCGAGATTGCAGTACCCGGATACAGCCGATGATGGGGCTGATTCGCTGATTCGCTCCGAGTGCTGCTGTACAGGGTGTCCTGGTATTGCTTCCATCTCCTACGGCCCATCAACTCTTCCGCTACCCGTTCCAGACCTGCGACACCACCGCAACTGACATCAAACGCGATGATGAGCGCGCTTAACCCATCTAGCGGACAGCTCGGGCGAGTATGCATTTTTGTTTTCTTTCTTTTTCATTTTTTTTTCATTTTTTGTCTTTGATTTTTTTTTTAATCATGTAAAAAAATTCTATATTCGATTGTCGATTTTTTTTTAACATGACTCGCACGAGCCAGACCGTTTTTTGAGTCCTCACTTTTTTTTTTTTTTGTTTTCTTTACCGTTTATTAATTAATGTAGCATTAAGGATATGACTCGATTAGAAAAACAAAAAAAAAATTTTGCAATATAACTTACGAGTCAAAAAATATTTAGCCATAGCAGCCATTCATTCAAAGGGCGCGAAGAAATCGAAATAATAAATAAACATGGATAATATATTTTGCCAAAGATATTTATAATCATATATATATAATATATACTATATAGTATATAATTATATACTTTTATATATTTATAAAACTATAATTTCACGGAAATTTCATTAAGAAAATTGATCTCTGAATCGTCCCTGATTTTTCAGGGACCGTTTAAATCATTCATTAACATTTCAGGGGTAGATTTGCTTTGCCTCAATTCTTTAAATATTATTTCGTGATTTCGTTATTTTTCGTTTCGAATAATAAAATGGCTGGTCGATGTGGTTTGTTAATAGAAATGAGCTAACAGCGATGCTCTGATCGCTCCGAGGTTTTCGCTGATAGAGCGCGGAGCGATAGCAAAATTTTTCATTTATTTCCTCGTTGACCATATATATATATATATATATATAGCAGAGAGGCCGAATAGTTGTGGCTTATCGCGGGAGAGAGAATGCGCGTGTTTCACGTGACGATGCGTTTCACATCCTGACTCTTTACCACCCCCCACCCCTTAAACTTTTTTTACACGTATGCAGATAGAAATAAATATATATTCAAGCTATATATATATATATATATATATATATATATATCTCATACGTCAATCTCGCGGTGTTTACAATTTTAACGACGAAACCCTCACGGACTCGCTTTGAGTAGTGCAAACAAATTGTTACCCCAGCAACGCGGATAATGGGCTAGTTACTCGAGACACGAAAGAAGGACATGGAGAGAGAGAAAGAGAGAGAGAGATTGGCGTGGAGGGGGGGGGGGGGGGGGGGGGGGCGAGAGAAAAAAAAATAACTATTCGTGCATTTTATCCCTTAAATTTTTTAGCTCGACGTTTCGCGAACGAAAAACGAAGGTTTTTTCCTCGATCCTCATCGCTTCTCAGCAATCAACTGATAAGAATCGAGGGGAGGAAAAAAAAAAAATGAAGTTTCAGATCGTGAATTCGATTGCAAATGGATTGATCGAGGTAGTCACCGGGTCTGTGGGGAACTGGAGAATGGGCAAAAAGGGGTAAAAAAAAATCGACTAGTATAGTCCTGGCTAGTTGTGGATGAGAGATAAAAAAAGAGCGAACTGAATTGTGTGTTGTTGCAAGTGCTGGTCACGCGAAACTCAAACGATCTTGTCCTTCACTCGATATATATATATATATATATATATATATATATATATATATATATATAGGTGTGTGTATAGGCAGTGTTAAATATATAATAGGTGGGACGATTTTTCATAGTTGGTGACCACCGGGCTTTTCTAACGCATACAACAAATAACAAGCGAGCATATTTGTTCATGCTGCAATATATATATATATATATATATATACAATCTCTATACCGAATTGATTTTTTTCGCGCAAGGCACGGAAAAAAGTTCTCTCCCTCCTTTCCTCTCGGCAAACTCAAGCGGGATGGTCATTAGGGACACCTCAACGTGTATGGAAAAACAGGATTATACACACGCGAAAAGTTGGGTCACGATGAAGAATGCACTAAGCGCAGTACAGTTTAGGATATATAATAATTGATTTTTTTTTTTGTTATTTCTAACTATTCTTGCCAGTTTGCGTAAACCATATACTTTTTTTTTTTTTTTAATTTATACACGAAATGGAATTTTTGAAAAAAGTCAAGGGTGTTTTTTTCATTATTTTTTTCGTGAATAATTTGTTTTTCAAATTAATTGAAAATATGAAGTAATAAAAATTTTATCTAATTTTAGCATGAGGGGGTACACGCGATATTGCACATGCAGAAAAGATTCAGCTTGAGGTAATTTCAGATATCTCGTCGAATCCCCCCCCCCCCCCCCCCCCCCCCACGTACACTAGAAGCGAACAAAACATCTAGTCGATTAACATTTATTTTTATTTTATTATATATAGGACAGACGAGATCCGATCTGTACGACGGATATGAATATAAATTGATCGATGCGCTTATATGTACGAGCTGAGCTCCACACTCGTATCAGATAGAGAGAGAGGATAACAAAAAAAAAAAATAATAATAATAAAAAGCTTTAAAAGCCATTATTTTCCACACATTAGAAAATTAATTTATAGAAAAAACCAAAAAACTAAACCACGAGAAAATTAATAGACAAACATTTTTTTACTAAATGGATAAACTTATTTCAATTTATGAAAATAACAAAAAAAAAAATAACAATAATAAAAAGCTTTAAAAGCCATTATTTTCCACACATTAGAAAATTAATTTATAGAAAAAACCAAAAAACTAAACCACGAGAAAATTAATAGACAAATATTTTTTTACTAAATGGATAAACTTATTTCGATTTATGAAAAAAACAAAAAAAAAAAATGAGTTTGCAAACTTGCCGGAATTTTCTAGTTCTCGATATGAGGAGCTTGTAAATTAGAGTCAGAAAATAATTCATTATCAATTCGTTATCATTCTCGTTGCAATGTTATATATATATATAACGCCATATAGTCGAACAGATCCGTTGGTCTCACTCTGGCAACTTCCTGCTGTGCACACGAAGATTCGCGTTTTGTCGCATGTATTTGCCAGATATATATATGTATATATATATATATATACAGGGCCACGCCGTGACCGCGATATATACCTCGAATGACGACAATTTATTATCGAACAAGAGTATGATCGAATAAAAAAAAGAAGGAAAAAAAAAAAAGTGAATCGTTAACGTGTCAGAAAAGAAGGAGCCGAAGTTAGTTCGACTATATATATATATATAGTTTGTGCAAACCACGAGTACATAGACTTGGGGTGTGCCTCTCACGAGGCATCGAAAACACGTGAATAAATTATTATTGTTTGTCAAATGTTTCGCGCTTCAACGATCCTGCACTCGACAGTCCTGCAACTATATATACATATATATATATATATATATATATATATATATATATATATATTCGAGCTTCTGCTATATAGAATATAGGGGTGTTAAATGCACTTGTGTCTCCATTCATTCTATATATATATATATATATATATATATATATATATATATATATTTATATATGTCGTTATGCATCATCGGAATACACTTTTGTCTCTTATTCTCTTTCCTTTTTCTCCGAGTGGGTGTAATACGTATGCTCGTCCGTCATTATTTGAACGCTCCACTTTCAGGCAGCTTATCAAATGTAATATAATTTTTATTTGCAAAAGAACGACGAGAAGGAGGAGGATCCGACATTAGCTCGTGGGGCATTGGAAAAAGAGAGAGAGAGAAGAGAGAGAGAGAAGCATTTCGTACTGACATAATAGCCTTATTTTTTTTTCTTACGCGGTAAAAATGAGAAAAAGAAAAAAGTCATTTAATATTTTTTTGTTATATTTGATGAAAAATTTCAATAGATCTTCAATATTCATAGATAAACACCGAGGTGTTTTTTTTTTTTTTTGTTATTATCACGGGGGTTTGGCAATTGTGGAGAATTAAAATAAAATTTTATTATAGAAATTAGTGCGCGTGGTCGTGACACGGGGTGGGCGGAAAGGGCAAGTCGAAATAAATTTGTAAACGTGTCACTTGGTTATCGCGTTGGTTATTGATTACGCTATATTGCACATTATCCGAACAGTCTTCGATCCATATAATGATATTAAATTTTTATTATTTTTCTTCCCTAATTTTCCTCCGAATTAAATATAAAAAAATTATACAAGCTCTATATATAATGTATATATAAGCTATAATTATATAAGCTCTATATAGTGGAAATTGAAATATACCAGATAATAATCCAGCCCAGTTTTAATGTTCCCAAAAAAATATAAAAATCATTCCAATCAACACTAGCTCTATATTAGGGATAATTTAAAAAAATAATAATAATAGTTGCAGCTCATTCGAATAATTGAAAATAATTTGAAATGAGCGCGTTCTCTCCTAATTAACATCAAAACACACTCACATATATATATATAGTGATGCACGTAGAGTGATGCATGCAGGGAGAATTTAACATTACTGGTGGTCGCCTATTGAGACGTTTGTCTTTTTTCCTTATCGCGGTAATTTTTTTTTTTTATTTCACGTTTTTATTAAAAAAGGAATAATATTACTTTGTGGACTTACATTGCAACATACGAATTTCCTCTAATTCCGTTTTGTACACGAACACGCCAATGTTGAATTAAATAATAATAATAATAATCATAATAATAATAATAATAATAATGTACCCCTAGATAAAAGCGTCGTCCGACTCTTTGACTTTGCAAAAAATATTTTGCTGTCTGACTGAAAACTGCAGTTTTCACTGATGCACTAGAATAGACTAGTGGGAATAATGAAAAATCACGTCGTGGTTAGCCCGGTGCATGCTTGTCACAAAAATGAACTTGGACTAGTCATCACGTTTTGTGTGTGTGTGTGTGTGTGTGCCTAGTTCTGGCATATCATATATGTAATGGGTTAAAAAAAGCGAGGCGAAGATCAAAGGTTGATTGTCAGACTGTGTAAGTGGAAAACGTCATTCGTGATCAGACGATATATATATATATATATATATATATATATATATATATATATGGGTATATATATATGGGTATTAAATTATTCATACTGAAATTTAACGGTTTTTTCTTCTTTTTCGTTCGGAAAACGAGTCAATCGAATTGTGTGGCACTCATTTGACCTTTTTTTTTTTTTTTTTCGTTTGTTTAGAAAATTTATTATCATGCAATAATGCCAATTGAATTCGTTTCCGCGCGTGGCATTTCGTCGGCATTTGAGCATTTGTTAAAATGATGAGTGCTGCATGTGCGTCATTGCCAGAGATATTGGGAGCCGAACTTTTGTCTCTCCCACCATACCGATTCGGGGCATTCACCGAAGACGTTTTTTTTTTTTTCTACTTTTTATCATTGACGCATACGAGGCATATCGGAGCACGCGTGCTTCGATAAAAAATTGCGTTTATTAGGCATTTTTGGATGATGCTTTTTTTTTTAAATTATTTTTCAACAAATCGCACGTATTGAAAACGAACACGTGTCGATTGATTAATTTTTTGCGAGCAAATCGTGTATGACAAGAGCAATAAATATTACGCGAGAGGTCCTTTAACCGTTGAGGAATTTTTTAATTTTGACAAAAAGCCATTTTTTTTTTCACCCACAATATTGTGCTCGACAAATGATTTATTTCAATATTTTTCATACTAATGGAAATCGATTGGAAATTAAATATTAAAAATCGACGAAAATTCTTAAATAAAAATTTATAAAAAAAATATTGATAATTCGATATTATGATTTTTTTTTTCATGATTTCGCAACGAAAGGCAGCGACGCTCAAATTTCCGGATAAAACTCGATGATTCACACTCTTATTCACTCGTAATAACGTCAATTATTGAATTTCAAAGAAAACGATGACGTCGTATAATTGCGAGCAAAGATTGGGCAACATTCCAATAAATAATTATACAAAATAATTATCTAAAAAAAATAATGACGAATAATTGTTCAAATATAATTCATAATATTACAAAAAAAATAACAATTGAAATATATTTTCAATTATATATGAGGAAAAAAAAATCTATTGGTTATTGATTTAATGGCTTCTTTTCTCTGATTTTCATGTGAAAGAAAATATAAAATTGGGAGGAAAGACGATCGAATGGGACGGTGGGACAAGTATAAGTGAACACGTCAATTGGAAAAGTGTGCAAGCGACGTACGACTCGATTGGAAATCTTAATTCTCGTGGAAGCATCCAAACAAGCACATATATCTATATATATATATATATATATAGAACTTTCCATGTCTATTCAACAGAACCATTTCACCATTTTGATTGATTTTTTTTTATTTCACATTGCCAGTTTTTTTTTATTTATTTCTGCCCTACATATATATAAAGTATATATATATATATATATATATATATATAACTTTATATACAACTCCCTATATATGAAGAAAATCAGCGGGATATTTGAGAATTGAAAGCTCAGATAACTAAAATCAGAGTGTGTGACACACTCTGATGACGATTTAGGAATTAGGGACACCAAGAGAATTAAAGATGCGAGTATAGAAGAGAAAATAAAAAGGGCCACGCCCGACGAGCTTGTTTGGTGGAAAGAGGAGGAGGATGAGGCAGTGGTGGGTGGGGGAGGGGGGGGGGGATGTCTATTCAACAAAACCATTTGACCATTTTGATTGATTTTTTTAAATTTCACATTGCCAGTTTTTTTTTATTTATTTCTGCTCTACATAATAAAAGGGAAGACAAATTATCCCTACATATATATAAAGTATATATATATATATATATATATATACAACTCCCTATATATGAAGAAAATCAGCGGGATATTTGAGAATTGAAAGCTCAGATAACTCAAATCAGAGTGTGTGACACACTCTGATGACGATTTAGGAATTAGGGACACCAAGAGAATTAAAGATGCGAGTATAGAAGAGAAAATAAAAAGAGCCACGCCCGACGAGCTTGTTTGGTGGAAAGAGGAGGAGGATGAGGCAGTTGCGGGTGGGGGAGGGGGGGGGGGGGAAGCTGGATGTTACTCTCTGTGCGTGCATGTGGCGTGAACGTCGCACAAGTCCGTTCGCTACTCTCTGTAACTACTTCAAGGACGACCAGGCGTCTCTCTCTCTCTCTCTCTCTCTCTCTCTCGTTGCTATGAAAATGGGCGATCACTCATGGAAAAGAATTGCCAGCACCAATTTTATACAAAAAAGCATACTCGTACAGAGCAATGCAAGGCGCTTGTTTTTACCCTCGCCTATGTGCATATTATTCTGTGTGTGTGTGTGTGTGTGCATGAATTTTCTCGCGTGTATGTTAGATTAAATTTTTAGCGAGATAAAGACAGACAGACAGACTCTGGTAGCCGCATAAATATTCCCCTCAGCCTGCCATGACTATATATATATATATATATATATATATGTCATGCAAGTTGAGATTCAGGTAATGTTAGAACGTGCACGTTTTATTTAAGACCAAGGACACTGAAATAGCAATGGCGTGAGATACGATATACGATCGATAGATTTCTCTCTCTTTCTCTCCCTCTCTCGGAAGATCGATTAGACGATATATATATATATTTAGAAAATTTTGCAATTCAATGAAATTCTCTATACGCTTCGTATAATAGGCAAAGCATTTTAAAACAGTGTCGACTTTTTTTTTGTTTTTCGAAAAAATCGCTTAAAAGCACTTTCACAATTTTCGAGGCAAAGAGTTTATAATTTTTTCGATAATAAAAATTGTTTTCTTGACTATCGTTATTATCACGTCGAGGGGTTATTTTCATATAAAAAAATATATATACCCATTTTAGCGGCTTGGAGTGAAGAAGATTTTTTTTTTTGTTTTATTTTTCAATCACTGCTTTCTGTTTGCAAAGTTTCCTAGAGAGAAGCTGTGACAAAAAATTATATTGAACAAAGTATGTATGTGTATATATATATATATATGAGTGAGGAGAGTATATAACTGAGCTCAGCAGATATATCTGACTGTAACGAGAACTAAACTCTAATGTGTGTACAACACATTAGTTTTATACCAGTTGTGGATATGATAGCTATGACATATGAGTCACAAATGAGAGAGCGAGAGTGGCTGTGTGTGGTGTGAGAGGGAGAGGGAGAGAGCACGTGGTAGCTAAGAGAGAGAGAGAGAGAGAGAGAGAGAGAGAGAGAGAGAGAGAAGGAATCAAGTCAAGTATAGAGTTACTATACAGCATAATATATAAACGAGACACATACACACACACATAACCATTCTTTCGATTCTCAAATCTAAATGGCCTCGGCTTATTTTGTTAGGCAATCGCCGGGCTCCTCCTAACCTCGTCCAATCGGCATGGGGCAATTTTTTTTCAAAGTATATAGTCCCCTCCTCTTTTCGTGGTTCCCATAAATATATATATATGTATATATATATATATATATATATATATATATACTCCCTCTCTCTAAATTCTACATCGGCCCTCGACGATTTAGTCGTCCCTCTGCTGCCCCTTCCATCCTATTAAATGGTTCTCTTCTGCGGGCCTCTCGCATTCGCTTTTGTCCTTTTCTTTACGCAACCACAAAGGATTCTAATCTCTCTCTCTCTCTCTCTCACTGCTCGCATTTTTTTTCTACCATTTCGAGCAGCACATTTTTTTGCCATTAATTTTCATTAAAAAGTTCAACAAACAAACAAACAAACATATATATATATATATAAATAGACGAAAATATTCTGTTAGAAAAATAACAAGTTCGTATTTTATTTAAATTGATTAATAATTCAATTTTTAATATTTTTTGTTTCATTTATTAATTGCGACTAATAATTGCCATTTTAATGATTTAAATTTATATCGTTTATAAATTAATATAAATAAATTTGGTATTTTTTCAATGATTTTTGTTGATTTAATGAACGCGCACCGATTGCTAAATTTATCGATTAAATTGAAAAATTAACTTTGTTAAAGAATTTTTTATTTTTTTTTCTCAATTTTTCTCTATTTTTCACGATGTTTCTTTTTTTTTTTTTTCCTATTCTGTGAGACGTTCATCCGGCAGTTTAGGCGTGTTCGACGTGTCTTGCGTCTTATTTCATTCAAATTAGACGAAAAAATAAATCAAAAATACAACAAAAGATGGAGGGGGGTGGGGGGGGGGGGGCGGGCGACGACAAGTGTATTTGCGACAACGTTCCAAGATGACGCGTTAATCGAACATACGCGCCGAGTTCGGCAACGGGCCGATTGCTAGTAGTTAAGCCCCGTACGACTCAGACCCACGAAGATTCTTCTCTCTCTCTCTCTCTCGCTCTCTCTCTCTCTCTCTCTCTTAGCTACCACGCGCTCTCTCTCTCTCTCTTAGCTACCACGTGCTCTCTCTCTCTCTTAGCTACCACGTGCTCTCTCTCTCTCTCTCTCTCGCTCCTCGCACGTTGATTGGCGTTTTGTGTCGAGTCGCAGCTCTCGCAGCGCCTCTCGGCTGGTTTTACTCGCGCCACAAGGCTATCCTTTGTCCGAAAGTCTCGCGTGCCGTAGAACGCCAGAACGCGAGGCAAAAAGAGCGCGTGTGTGAGTTATCTTTTTTACTCTTTCGCTCTTCCTCTCTCTCTCGCTCTCTCTTCCCCTCCCCCCCCCCCCTCTCTCTCTCTCTCTCTCTCTCTCTCTCTCTCTCTCTCTCGCGCTCCCTCTTGGATCGTTTTATCCAGCACGGCGAACTCTCCTTGCGGCGACTAAAAGCCATAGTTGCTTACGGAGTAACGTCGACGCCACCGTATGCGAATTATTATTTATGCACGTAGAATTATTATTATTATTATTATCATCTCACGATCGGGAACGCGAAACAGCGCCCACTGGGGCTAAAACGAATATCCTATATATATATATATGGATGCAGGCAGGAATACACAAAAGAGCCAGGCATACATTATGCTGGTTCACATATGTAATAATGATATTATTGTTATTATTTTATTTTTACTATTATTATTATTATTATTTTATAAATACGCCGGCTAGTGCATATGTGAACGGTTCACGTGGAATGCACAATTGCACATTGAAAAGTTCTACTTTCCGGGGAATGAATGATAAATTAATAATACACGCATGTTAACATTATTGCACTTGTAAAGGTTCAAGTGTATTATATTGTGTGCGCGATTGTTGTTTAGCCAAGTACGGGGGGAACAATTAAGATAACGGTTAATTGGATATAGCTGACAGGATGTTGCAGCTGCGGTGCTGCTCTGCCTCTTCACATTGAGAATCTTTCAAACTTTCGATATATGTTTCATTATCTCTTTATAATATTAAATATACGATTTTGTGCTATTTTTTTTTTCCCGTTCTCATATCTCAATTAGTGCTCGTTTGGTAGAAAAAAAAAAAAAATTAAATAAATTATCAAGAGACTTATGGCGATTTAAAATTTTATGTCTTGGAAAAAATTTAATAGAATTTTTATTTTTCATCAGTCGAGATTACGACTTTCTGAATAATGTCAATTTATAAAATTTGTTCGATCGCACTTTCATGTAATTGACATGACAGGATATTTTATTCATCGTGATTAGATCAATTGCTCTAATATTAATTAAATTAAATACCGTATTCAAAGAACCCTCAAAACGAGATAAGAAATCTTGAAAAATTTCAACTTGTATTGATACTAAGATAATTTTTTTTGTTTATCCATAATAATGCCAGAATTATTTATATTTCCAATTATTTTATCCTGACTCGGAAATTTATGGTAAAGTGACCGCGTCATTAGGGAGTTTGTGTACATATATATATATATATATCAGTGAAAAAGGCAAGTATTACGCCAGACCTGGCTAATAGAATTGTATACAAAAATTTATGACGTTTTTGTGATTTTAATGAAAATCCAAAAGTGAGTTCTGGACCAAATTCTTTACGTCAATCATCCTTAATTAATTTTATATGTGTGGTGAAAATATAGAGTATAAAAAAGAGTTTGATGTAAGCTCGAAATTGGCACTAAAGCAAAATTCGGATTATCGTCTTGCTGACATTTTATCGAGAATACTTGAATTCTGAGGGTATAAGAAACGACAGGAAGGAAATGTTTTTCCTTGCTGAGGAAAAATCGTACATTTTCGTTTCTCTCTCTCTCTCTCTCTCTCTCTCCCTCCCTCACCCCTCGAAATTTTCCTTTTCTTCGTTTATTCTCCGCTCCCCCATCTCGACGGTGCGTCGAGCACAAGATCGAAAGAGTTTTGAGAGGAAAAAAAATCGAGAGATCCGTCTCGCAGAAAGGGTCGTCGCGTCGAGTGTGGATAGCGAGAGAAACGCAACAGTAGAGCTAGTGGAGGGGAAGCAAAAAAGAAACGTGCAAATCTCATCGTCGTTGTCGTCCTCGTCGTCCTCGTCGTCCTCGTCGTCCTCGTCGTCCTCGTCGTCCTCGTCGTCGTCGTTGTCATCGTCGTCGTCATTCAACCTTCTCCTTGTTCCTCGTCGTGAAAAGCTCTCACGACGACCGCAAACGAGGAAGCTCTGGGCGAAAAGAAATAATGGATCGAGCAAATCTTTTCGGCCCAAAGGCGCTGAGAGCTCTGAATTATCGCGGAGCTTTTCTTTATTCCGAGCTGAGCCTGGTAACGAGCATAAGCCGATGAATTATCGAGATCTCGAGTAAGAGAGAAAGAGTGAGCTTTTTCTCTCTTTTAGACGCTTTTGTCCGCGACTCTCATCAGTTTCCCTTTTTTCCCTAATTCGTTTCTACTTGTACGTATATATATACTACTATATATATAGATATATATACATATATATATACGATATACTACTATATAAATATATAGTATAGTATAATACTATATATATATAGTATAGTATAATACTATATATACATAGTATAGTACAATACTATATATATAGTATAGTACAATACTATATATATATATATATATATATAGCATAGTATAATACTGTATATATATATATATATATAGCATAGTATAATACTGTATATATATATATATATATATATAGTAATAATAGCCCTGGCCGAATTACACATGTGATGAACGCTCGCAAATTTTACCCCGTGGCCAAGTGATGAAAAAATTCAGTCATTCTATATTCAGTAGCTTCTGTACCATGCAGAGAGTTCCTTTCTTATGTAATTGGTCTAATAAATTTGAATATCTGATAAAAAAAAAAATTATTACCGCATTTTTGATCCTTAAATATTTGGAAAAAAAAAAAAAAAATCTGCCCTTAAGGGTGTCTATCACGATGTCAAATAACGCACGCAATGAATTACTCAATTTTTCAGCATGAATATATCACATATATAGTTTAGAAGCTTTCAAGTGTTATTGTCACTCCCTGAGGAAAAATTTGAATTCTTTTCAATTTATTATTATTATTATTTTTTATATTATGACGAAACAATCGAAATTCCCAAAGATGCATCACCCAAGGATGTTGTGTTCGATTCAAGAAATTATACCGATGACGTGAGTTGAAGATTATGCCATTTCTTGATCATCGCGTCTGCCACGTCAATTCCTCATTACGACAAAAAAATAATTTTCATTCTCGTGTATTAGCATTCGTCATTGAAAAATAAAATAGGAAGTAAGTTAGAAGGAGGATAAAAAAAAATTAACGTTTTTGCCATAAAAAATATATAAACAATCTTTGAGAGATTTTATATATTTTTTAAATTTATGCATCGACGTTTTTCACTTTCGGGGCATCTTTTAAACTCACTGACGCTTTTGTATACATATCTGAATTAATTTCGTGATTATATATATATATATATATATATATATATATATATATATACGAGAATGAAAATTATTTTATATATATATATATATATATATATATATATATATATATATATATATAAAATAATTTTCATTCTCGTGTATTAGCATTCGTCATTTAAAAATAAAATAGGAAGTAAGTTAGAAGGAGGATAAAAAAAAATTAACGTTTTTGCCATAAAAAATATATAAACAATCTTTGAGAGATTTTATATATTTTTTTAATTTATGCATCGACGTTTTTCACTTTCGGGGCATCTTTTAAACTCACTGACGCTTTTGTATACATATCTAAATTAATTTCGTAATTATATATATATATATATATATATATATATATATATAATCACCCAAATCTTGGCGAGTTCTTTTTCCTCTTCATGGCGTTCTGCGAGCCATGCAGTAATTAGATATCGCTCTGTAAATTCTCGTATGCATGTGTGACATGTCTATATGTATACAAATTCAAGTATTATATATATATATATATATATATATATATATATATATATATATAAAATAATTTTCATTCTCGTGTATTAGCATTCGTCATTGAAAAATAAAATAGGAAGTAAGTTAGAAGGAGGATAAAAAAAAATTAACGTTTTTGCCATAAAAAATATATAAACAATCTTTGAGAGATTTTATATATTTTTTAAATTTATGCATCGACGTTTTTCACTTTCGGGGCATCTTTTAAACTCACTGACGCTTTTGTATACATATCTAAATTAATTTTGTAATTATATATATATATATATAATCACCCAAATCTTGGCGAGTTCTTTTTCCTCTTCATGGCGTTCTGCGAGCCATGCAGTAACTAGATATCGCTCTGTAAATTCTCGTATGCATGTGTGACATGTCTATATGTATACAAATTCAAGTATTATATATATATATATATATATATATATATATATATATATATATATATCGTCGTCCACAATACTGCACTGCATGCACGTTGGAAGACGTCGAGAGAGGGAGAAACGATGCGACGGTGACCCATTTATCCCTCTCACACTCACACACACGCCAGAGAGATGAAAACGCGCGTATGGCGTTACCCGGGACGCGCGACTCGCTTGCGCGCTCGGGAACGGTAATGGTGATGACATTGTCATAAACCATTAAGACATTAATTTCGCGAACACGCTCGCGAGCAAGCTTTGTACATCTATATATATATAGATATGTATGTAGAACGCGATGTCGCGGAAAGCTTCGATCGATCGAGGGCTTGTATAAATTATATATATATATATATATATATATATATATATGTATATGTATATATATATATATATATATACGGATGTATCCCTGTATATATAGATTTCGTATCTCATATATAGTATACACATTTCTCTTCCTTCTCTCGGTCCTCTATCCTTGTGGATATGATGGGGAATCATGTACACATAGCCCGGTTATACGGAAACCCTGAATTATCAATCTTCCTCGCTGTCGCCCGCGCGAGCGCGATTCTCTAGTGTGCCAAACTGGCATCGTTCCACCTTCGGTACTTGCTCGTTCGCTCGTGAAAATTTATCCAAAGTCCCATATAGAATATACTATA
This sequence comes from Dyspetes luteomarginatus, assembly GCA_963669185.1. Lineage (NCBI taxonomy): Eukaryota > Metazoa > Arthropoda > Insecta > Hymenoptera > Ichneumonidae > Dyspetes > Dyspetes luteomarginatus. The sequence goes on from OY769904.1 coordinate 6,820,581, forward strand.
TATATATCTCGTTTATATATATATATATATATATACTGTCGTTCCATGTACCAAAACTCGACTAAACTGAACCAAGTCCATTTTGCCTTCGGGATAATTAGCCACTTTGACAATAATGCGCGTCCAATTATTAGACAAGTTTTTCTTTCATAGCCTCAATAATTTTAGACGATTTTTAAGCGCCTATAAGCGTTAAGAATCGAAATAACTTTTCTTTTTTTTTTTTTTTTTTTCAAAACAAAAATTAATGATTTTTGTTAATTAATTAAAAAAGTAAAAATTCGTTTATCAGAAAAGTTGCACGTGTGTATATGAAATATTGAAAAATTTACACCGCGTGGCTATTGATACGCTTTGCAAGTCCAATGTACAGGCCAAGAGTGGAAGATCGTGAGCGAATATTGCGAGGAAGCGTCTTTATATATATATATATACAATGACGCTTCCTGTATATATATATGTATATATATATATATACTGTGCGCACCGGACCGCACAATAGCAAACTCGACGTCGAGTTCACCTTCTCTCTCTCTCTCTCTCTCTCTCTCAAACACTTTCCACCCCCGCTCATCCCACCCTTACAGCAGCTCGTACACGTGCACTTCCGAGTTCCGGTGTGTCAGCTTACCCGCCTCTCTCTCTCGCTCTCTACCTCTGTCTCTGTCTCGTCATACGCTTCGGGCATTCACGAATCTTCGTCTGTACTTTCGTTATACATATATATACACGTATTTGAATTTGTATGTAACAGTACAGATGTATATATATATATATGTATAACCCTTTGTATGAAGCATATCCACGACTACTTGTATGGTATTTATTGACGAATCGTACGTACGCACATTTGTAGATACATATATATATATATATATATATATATATATATATATATATATATATATATATATGTATATATATAGCATGTATCTACGACGAACGTATAGCGCGATTGGATGATCATGTGAACGCTGGCAAGTTTCCTGGGGGCGAGGAGGCTCGTAGCCTTCTGGCCAATGAGATGTATCTTGTCAATACAACTAATATCATTATTTTTCGATACTACTGACATAATCAGAGCTGATAGACACAATTAAAAATATGCCTAATATAACTGCCTAGTATAACTGCCTCCTTAATTCCGTACAGACATGGAATGAATTTCAACTTTGTGGAGAAAATTTGAGATGAAATTTCATCTGATTGAAAATTGTTTTATTTTGACCCCTCAACTCATGATTTTCATCACGTTAGAAGAAAATTTGTATTGAAATTTTACAGTTTTTCATTAAAAAGTTGTTTATTTGTTAAAATATTAAATTCGTAAATTCTCGTTTTTATTTTTCATTTGAAGAAGAAAAATATAAACAGCTACAAACGAATTGGCTGCCTGTTTTAGAGGCCAATCGATAAAAGTGACTCGATCCAGTTCACTCAGCTGTCGAATCGTAGTAATAAATTCGCTTAAAATGATATTTAAGGTAGAAATTGGATATACATTTAAAATTCATGGCGTTTCTCGACTGAATCAAAGATTTTTCGTTAATTTAATGATTTTTTTTCAATTTTAGTAATTGAAGATTTTTCGGACAAAAGTTTAATAAAAAATGTAATTTTCCATTTTATGTTTTGTTTTTTTTGTATTATTCGAATGATTAAATTATTTGTATGATTGTGGAAAATCACATGTGTTTTTTTTTCACTAATGGATTCTCGATCTACTCTGTAATAATTGTCATTTTGTCGTTCATTGGTAGTGAAATTGTTCGAGCGAATTTTGAGCAAAGTATTTAAAGTTTGAATTAAATAATTTTAAGATTGGATTAAATAATTATTTTAAAAATATAAATGAGGGTAAAATCATGATAAAGTAGAAAAGAAAACGTGCAATAATAGAATTAAATAATATTATTTGTACTTAATATATTTTTTTTTGACAATATCCTGTTAAAAAATAATTATGTTATTATTATTATTTTTTTCGTATTTATTTATAAGAGACACATACGTATCTTTTGGCGAGTAATTGTTGCTGGAGTATCGAAGATCGAGAAAAAAAAATTTAATTTGTTTGAGGCATGTGAAAAAAGCACGTTTCGTAACGTAAAATCAAACAGGTGCACGCCGATGCCACCTCACCAATATGTATACAGAGGAAACGTGCTACAAAAAAAAAAAATATATATATATATATATATTTATATATATATATATATAAACACAGTGTCTCTGCTCTTCACTTCGATAAAACATTTTTTCACGCAATTTTACAAAAATCCTAAAATGGAAAAATAATCCCCAAAATGCACTTTTTTTTTTTCACTACACGTAAACGACGTTCAAATTTTCCGCGAATTTAATCACAGGGACTTGTGTAAAATTTCACAACATGCGTTCGTTTACCACTTTTGTCTGCACTAATCAGTAAAGTCACGTAAATAATTTTTCATAATTGTTAATTATCAATTTTTCAGTTTTTCAATTTGTTAATTTATTCAAAAACAGAAATGTTTTTTTTTTGCCAATAAAAATAAAAATTTTCATTCAAGATGTCTGTTTGATATTTTATGTTTTTTTTTTTCATTTTTCCGTCTTGGGGGAAAAAAGTTTGCTTGAAGGGGTAGTAATGCAACACTGTAATGGTGGTAGTTTCTTGGTGAGATCGTTTCTGGCTGGCCGCAGTCGGGAGACTTTTTTTCAGGGGAAATGCCTCGAGGATGACGCGCGGCATCTCGATGGGGGTGATTTGGGGAGGGTTGAAATCATCCCCGCCACGCGGAGGGAACGAAAGAGAGAGAGAGAGAGAGAGAGGCAAAGAGAGGGTGGGGAACGTTGGAAGAGAAGCCAGAGGGCTGCGGAGGGAGAGACGCGCCGTCATTTTCGTCAATTTAAACTCACCCTCCCGCCAACGAGGAGACGACGACGACGTCGGTGCGGCGTCGACGTTCTCTCTCTCTCTCTCTCTCTCTCAGTCCTCCCACCATCGCGCCATATTTGAGCCGCCAGTGCACTTCCCCGTCGCTCGTACTTCCTTTTGGCCACCCCGTCAACGCTTTTCGTTCGCCCCCACTCTCAAAATGCACGAACTCACCCCCTCCCCTCAATCCACCCCCACAGTATGGTTTTCCGTTCGGCGCACACGGCCCCACCCCGTCGCCCTCGTCGTCGAAGCGAGGTCAATCGACTGAGGGGTGCGAAGAAATGCTCCCCCTGCCTACCTCACTGCCACGTTTTTCTCCCCCACCCCCGTCGCGTCCCACCCCACCCCACCAATATCCCTTCGACGCTCGTGTTTTGTTTCTCGTCAGTTTCAAACGCATTTCCTGTCTAGCACACGCTCCTTTTTCCTTCTTCAATCTTCTGCTCACCCCTCCGCATCCCCTTCCCCAAAGTTTCTTTAAGTTTAGGTATATTTTACAATATTTTTTCATTTATTTATTTTCCCATCTTTCGAGATTTCATTGATACGCTTTGGATAGTTTTATTCGGCACTAGAAGTTAGGGGTTGATTCGGTGAATTTTTTTTTAAATTGAATTGCCACGAATATATAAGAAATTAAATTGTTACGAAAAAAATGTTTATGGTCTTACGAGATTTCGTATTAAGGGATGATTTGAACATATGAAGTTAGGGCGAACGAAAGATCGTCTCGATATTAGCTGGGGGGGTGATAATCTTCGTCAATTTGCCCCACCATTTGTAGAAAATTGCCGAGTATTCTCTCTTTCTTTCTCTTATCCCTCTCTCACCCCCTATTCTCGTCGTTACACACCATATAGAATTTCGCTTCGGAACAACCCCCTGGCTCGCTTTCATCCCTCTCTTGGTGCTACTTCGGCTGGTGCAGTCGTTCCCTTTTTTGTCCCCCGCGCAAGCTTTCGTCGAAGCGAGGTCAATCGACGAGAGGGGCTCGAAGACGATTCGTCCCCACTCCCATGTGCACTTTCTCATCCCTTTCTGCCCACTAAGACGACTTTTTTCGCTCTCAGTTTTTTTTTTCATCCTATTGCCTCCCTCGATCCCGCCATAGCCACTCAATATCGTTTGATTACGCACCCCTTCCGCCTCCACTCCTTCTTTCTCCACCCCTAGAGACCTTCGGTCCACTTTTGCTGTCAGCTATATATATATATATATGCTTTCCCCTCGTTTACTTTTTTTCCTCTCTCGCATTCTCGTTTCCTCGCTGCATTTCTTTCCATCGTGTCCTTTTTCCTCGTTTTTTTTTTTCCTTTTCTTTTATACTCGTCGAGGAAATTTAAAGTTCTCTTTGCACCCTGGATTTGAAAATGTCCCCACAAGGGAGGAAAACGACCCCTTCTCATCTAGAAACCATGGGAATGCGCCCTTCGCGCCAGCCAGAAAACGACTAAGGAACGAAGAGAGGAAGAGAAGAAGGCGAAGAGGAGGAGAAGAGAATAAGGAGGAGAAGGAGAAAAAGGAGGAGAAGGAGAAGAAAGAGGACAACGACGGTGAAACACGAATGCCCACGAATTTTTATTGTTGCCATTCCAGCTAGCTTTTTTATGCGGCTTTTAACGATCACCACCCCCTCGTTCGCTCTCGCCTCTCCACCCTGACGCAGCTGCACTCCTTGCTTTTTTGTTTTTTTTTTTTTTTTTTTCCTTCTCTTCTTGCTTCTTTATTCTATATACTATACTGGCTATATATACGAGGTTCGATATTGCTGCTATGGATAGAGAGCAACAGACGAAGGGGTGGGCGAGGGGAGAGGGGCAGAGGGGAGAGGAGAACTGGCCAAAGGGCGTCTTCTTTGCCCGTAACGTTATCGACTTTATTGTATTTTTAAAAATCAACCCCCGCCCTCTTCCCATATCTCTAGCCCCGCGATATGCTATGTATATATATATGGGGTGATGTGCATCGAAACCACACCCATGATAAAAAGGTTTTCTCGTCGAATACACGTAATATTAACTATTATATATATATATATTTATGTCACAATCTGTCTTTGAAATTAATTAAAAAAAAAAATCTTCTTCTAAATAAAATCTTCGAGTATAATTTCAGAGTAAAGAGTTTCTTGAAAAGTCGAAGAATTATATAGGTATATGATAAAAACGTTTTCTCGTCCAAATGCACGTAATATTAACTATTATATATATATATATATATGTCACAATGTGTCTTTGAAATTAATTTAAAAACATTTTTTTTACAATTTTTTTTTTCTTCTTCTAAATAAAATCTTCGAGTATAATTTCAGAGTAAAGAGTTTATTGAGAAATCGAAGAATTATGTACAGTTATATGTGATTGTGCAACTGGTGGTGAAAATGTGAATCTTATTGGCTTTCCAACGAGTTAATATTTACTCGTTTAAGGGTATGTTTAATGTATGCAATGTTTAGGGGTGTGTAATCGCTTTGTTCTGGGTACTCGATGATTTGCATTAATAGTGAAAACTCGTGTGTGTCACATGCGTCGACAAAACTTTGTGTGAGGGACGTGTGTGTGTGTGTGTGTATATATATATATATATATATATATATATATATATATATATATATATATATATGTTGTACGCGCATGAGGGACCTACACGTGCGATAGAGTTGCGCAACTCGCGGATTAATTTACGGAAATTGTAACCGCTGGGTATTTCGGCATAGAGTTTCGGTGTGGCGATAGAGAGAGAGAGAGAGAGAGAGAGAGACGAGATTAATAATAACGTGGCTGGACACTCGCTGGACCGTTTCCCATCAGACACATTACGAAATTTTATCAAATCACCGAGATCGAATCAGCATTTGAATGAAAAAATCATCGAATTGAAAATACTTAAAAAATTCATTTCGATGAATAAAAAAAAAAAAATAAGAATAAAAAATTGAAAAAAAAATGATCAGTAGCAGTTGATTGTTGCAGTTGGAATTAAAAAAAAAACAATATATATATATATATATTTTTTGCAGTATTTACCTAATCAACTTCGTTAAATTAAAACGTCGAGTTTTGTGGCTGTGCTGACGCTCTTAAGCTTCGAGTCGATCTCGATTGTGAATAGACGAGATAAGGCGACAGCATTTTTGCTCTGTTCTTCTCGATCGACATAATTATCATTTATTTATATATTTTTATTATTATTATTTCTTTTTTTTTATCACTCGTTGCAATGAATTATGAGATCAGAGCTCATGATTGTAATTTTAAATTTAATTTTTTCTCTTTTTCAGATTTTATCGAACTTTTTATTTTTTAATATTTTAATTTTCATTCTAATTTCTCAGAGGCTCTTGAATTTTTTGGAAAGCACGAAATAATTTTCTTCTCGGCACAGAAACACTCGCAGTGACAGCTTGTTGCATTCGATGCACTTTATATCAGAGAGCTTGGACACTTCGGCATTTGAATTTAAAAAAATTGACAAGTTTGAAAAAAAACAATAATAATAATAATAATAATCTTCATCAGTGGATGATAATTTAAAAAAATAATAATAATTATCCAAAAAATTACGAGAAAAATTGACAGGAAGATTTTCACGAATATTTTGCGACGTTTCTTCGCTTCGGTTCACTCGGGGCTAATTTTCTTCCTCTAGTTTCCGGCACAACCACCATCATCCCCCTCTGCGAACAACCCTTGTAACTACCCCCACTATACGACACTGATACTAAGAAGATGCGCGACCGACCGAGTGACAGATGGATCGATTTATATATATATATATATATATATATATATATAAAGTCAGTCGATTCCACGTAGTGTGTTCGCCCCCGAGGTTGCATTAACAACCAAATGCAGCTGCAATTTTTTTTTAATCCATGCTTTGTTTTTTTTTTTTAACAATCATATTGATTGCTTTGCATTTATCTCTGTCAGGCGATTACAAAAATTCACCTGAACTTTTTTTGTTTTTCAATCGTTTTTCTCACCAAATTTCATTCGTAGATACACAACAAAAAAAAAAAACTTCACATTATATCGTGTAAAGGTCAAAAAGTTGATGGCACGATTTGAGAGTCACAAAAATTTCAAGTATTAAAAATTATATATATATATATATATGTATATATATATATATACATGTGTGTGTGTGAATTTTCGTAAAAGTATAGACGAGCTTTTTTTTTTATTCTTTTTTAAATATATATTCATATATATTTTGTATAGAAAAAAAAAAAATTGAAATTGTAGTGGATGCTGCACACGAGTTTTGTGCGACAGCACCAGCACGAGAGCAAAGCACAACGGCTGCCTCGTTTCCTGTCTAGATAGCGTCCTCCCGCCCCCGGTCGCGCCGCGAAACCGACTGTCGTCGTTTTCTTCCGTTCCACACGAGAATCCTCCTCTCCAACATTTTCCAGACCCCTTTCGTCTCTGCCCCTCACGTCCCTTACAGTGCACGTATATATATATATATATATAGACAATATATATATCTATATATATATATTGCTCTCTCTTATTCCCATGTATTCTCATCCATTCGCTCGCCGATTCTCTCTCTCTCTCTCTCTCTCCTTCTTCATCCCAGTTTATCCTGCATTTCATCCATATTCTCTCCTCTTTGTCACTCTATACTGTCCCTTTTTACGTGCTTTGGCAGCTTTCGTGAAACGAACGCTCACCCTCTTTTCTTCCCCTCCCACCCCCACGCCCCTATTATACCAACCCTTTCTCGGCTGTGGAATTCACGCCATCCCTATGACGATTGAGAGTTGAAAGCAGCGAATTTTCGGTGGCTAAGCAATGCTACGTTTTTTTTTTTTTTTTTCTTCACCTATTTTTCTAGCAGGTGAAAAACTTTCATCACTTTTACTAAATTTATCCATCACTAACGAGGTCAGATTTTTCGCAGATTTTTTTTTGTGTTTCAAGCACATATATATGAATAAATTTATAAGCATATTGGTGAAAAATTGAATGAAAATTGTGAAACATATACGAATAAATAAATAATCCCTCTGTTCCCCTCAAAAATCGGAGAATTTTATTGACCAATAAAATAAAAGATTTTTTTAAAATCAAATTACACGTCTCTCTCTTTCATTAATTGTTAAGCATAAATATCGATTTTAAGGGTTCACAGGTGAAATACACAATTTTAATTAACGTTATTGAGGAATGCTAACTAACACCAACACCAATAATAATAATAATAACAACATTTGTTAAGTTTGCAAAAAGTCTGACGAGAATATTAGAGCAAAAATTGTTATTTTCAACTGTGATATTTGAAATGGTCTTCACTGACTACAGAAAAGATTCAAAAAATAATATAGTGGAGGGGAATCGGACAAGATATCCCCCGAGAACACTGGTGGTGGAAAATAAAAAAAAATCGAGTTTTCCTCGAAAGAGTAAAAAAAAAGGAAAGAGGAAAAAAAAAATATGAACGGGGGTAGCGAAGAGAAAGAGAGGGAGAGCGACGAAACTGTCGCGCACTAAAAGGAACGAGGATGGTGTCGGAGGTAATAGTGATGGTGTGTACAAGCAGGTACGTAATAGAGGGAGAGGGAGAGGGAGAGGGAGAGGGAATACTGCAAGCGAAACACCTTCCGCGTTCTTATTTCCAAAATGTGAAAGAGCGAGAGAATGTCTTGGCGAGGGTCGCGAGCCGGAGAAGGGTAGTGAGCAGAGAAAAACATGAGCCCCATAGTGGGAGAGTTGGTACAGTGAGGGGGTGGTGGGGGGAGGGTGGGAGGGGTAGTAGTTCGAAGGGGAGATTTCCGTGTAGCGCACGCGGGGTAGAAAATACAAATCCAGGCAAGGAGAGCGAGCGAGAAGTAAAAACCATGCGGGGGAGAAATAAAAACAGAGAAGGCGACGAAACAGCGGCAAGGGCGATGTAAAAGAGAGAGAGGGAGAGAGAGAGAGAGCGAGGAAAAAAGAATGAGGAGAGGGAGGAAATGAGAAAAATTGCGAGGGAGAAGCAAGCCCGAAATATATATACGGGGGTGTCACGAGAAAGAGTGAAAAAGAATGCTGGCTCGAAGGGGTGGAAAAAGAGAGCATCATGATGGAGAGGGCGAGGAGAGTGAGAGAGAGAGAGAGAGAGAAAGGAAGGAGAAAGAAAAGAAGGTTTCGTTTCGGGCGTCGGCGTCGCCGACGTCGGGGGTGGCTACGAGGGAGAGAGACGCCGTGTGCGCCGGCCTGTTGTCCGTGGTCAAGGCACGCAGCTCATGCAGCAGTCACTAAAATACATATATATATGTATGTATGTATATATATATATATATATATATATATATATATATATATATATATATATATAAGTATATTGGAAACGAGACCTTCGGGGGTGCGCGGTGAGCAATCCTTACTTTGGGCACTGGGAGGAGGGAGGGGAGAGACGAGAGCGAGCAAAGGGGAAAGTCGAGGAACGAGAGGGAGATAGGACCAAGGGGTTGCAGCGCGCGGGTGGTGAAATTGGGAGAGAGGCGAATAGCAGCAGGGGAGTAAGAGAAGGAGAGGTGAGCGAAAGCTCGTTCCGGAGGCCTGATTTTCCATCCCCAAACTGGCAACTCCGCGATCAACCAAACTCACCCTCTCAATTTTCGTATCCCCTCCTTTGAGTCCTCCTCCTCCTCCTCCTCCTCCTCCTCCTCCTCCTCCTCCTCCTCCTCCTCCTCCTCCTCCTCCTCCTCCTCCTCTTCCTCCTCCACCTCCTCCTTCTTCGAGCTCTCTCATACCATCTTCTCGTTTACCTTGCAGTACGCGTCAACGCTCTGCTACTTCTCCTTCCTCTCACACTGCTAACTTGCTTCCTCATCCCTTCCCCTCCGTACCCTCGCACTCTCTCACTTTGTCCTCTGTGTCTGTCTGTCTTCACAACCCCTTTTGGCACTCTCGGTACATTTCGTAAAGGTTGGGGCTATATAAATGTACCAATGTGTCTTCTCTATATATATATATATATATATATATATGTATAGAAGCTTTATTTTTGTCTGTTTGGAGCTTCTGTTCTCCTTCCTCTTTCAGCTCTGCCTTTCTTTTTCTCTATTAATATTTGGTCTACACGTCACGTGTACCACCGATGTGTTTATGACCACATTCGTGAAAATTTTGCGAGGACAAATTTTTTTTCCGTAGAATTTTTCATCCCCTAACCCCCACCTCGAGACCAAAAAATTCGAATTATTTTGTCGAATTTTGTCCATAAATATACTCACGTTAATCTATGAGATAGCATTTTTTTGTTTTGTTCTTATTACGATATTGTGCAAGGAAGGGAAATTAATTTTAGCAATTACTTCGATTTGACAGAGTTAAAGATTGTAAAATCCTCTAATTTTGTTAAGACAAATTTCTTGATAGGGGATGACGAGCACGTGTGTGTGTTACAAACTCGCTGAGAAAAATGAATGAGAACGAGGCACGCTTTTACCCTCGGAAAATCGGTAGTATAGGAAAGAGAAAGAACGAATTGCGAAGGAGATCGAGGCTGTATATAGTCAGACAGGATTCGGATTTTCAACTTTCAACTCGCAACAGGTCTCACCACGAGAGCTCGACTGTGTGCCGTCCGGCTTGCTCGTTCGCTTCAATCCTCGCATAGAGGAGAATGAACGAACGAGGGAGAGGAGGAGGGGAGGGTGGAGGGTGGGAAAGCTCGGGTGCCGGGTAATACTCTATGTGCACTACTATGCGGTACTATATTTGCTGGCATCTCTATGTAATATATATATATATACATATATATATATATATATATATATTTTGTACGTGGCACATGGCCACGTGCATCAGGTCTGCGTCTCACCCCGTGGTGAACATCACGAGCGCAGACTCCGTTGCGAATTGCAAGAGGGAAAGTTAGAGAGTTAGAGGGGGATGAAAAGAGACGATATAGAAAAGGACAGATAGAGTGATGGAGAAAATGTATGTTTAGAACTGCACAAACTGCATCATGCGCAAGGTCACGTGAAGGTCGAGGTCATGAGAAAGATCTCGAATGAAAGATGTGGAATTGAAAATGGTAGAGTATTAGTTATATGAGAGAGTTATATATATATAGGAGGGCGATATTCAAAATGCTAATCGTATAACGAGAGAGAGAGAGAGAGAGAGAGGAATGCTCTAAAGTTTCACTCAGCCTCAAACTTTTCGAGAGTTTCCAGGGAAATGAAGTTGAAAGCTGAATTATCAGTCACGTGTGCAACAATGTGAAACTGTTGCAAAGATTGTCAATGTGTAATATTCACTTTTGGGTCAATTTGCGATACGCATGATTAACTCTAAATTGTTATCAGTGCGATAAATTTTGGTTTCGTTAATTATTTAAAAGAGAGTTTAGCAGATGCTTGCTACAGTCTGGTTTGTTATAATATTGTTTCTCGTCTATAAATTTGATGATTTTTGTCGAATAAAATATCAAAAAAAATTCCATCGCATAGTTTTTCGAATTATTATTACAAAAAATAATTATTATTCTCATGAAGATAATAAATATTTTTTTCGAATAATTATTGAGAATTTTTGTTGGTGAAAATAATACATCAATTTGCCATTTGAATATGACATTGACTCAGCTGCTTATTTTCATGAATAAATTACAAGAAATTCGATTAAACGCTTAATAATTAATAAAACTTTGAATATAGATGAAAAATTATTTTTATCGATATATAAAATAATAATAATAATGAACAAATATTAATTTACTCACCAACTACGAAGACCATATTCTTTGTCCATCGCAGAAGTTCCCTCCTGATGTGTCTGCGTTCCTGTATGCAGCGAGCATAGGGGCAATCCGCCATTTTTAAAATCACATCTTAGGATGTGTGAGTTTTTTCGCCTTGCTCTCGTGTACCCGCGTGTACGACACTTGGTCTCTTTCTCTCTCTATTCTCCCTTCTTTTATTCACCCCCCTATACAGCCCTTAACGACCTACACAACCCTTGTCGTTTTATATTCAATTTTATATCCACTAATTTCTCCACGTCTCTCGTTCGTCCTTTCTCTCCTTTTCGCGCCACCACGGCTGCCCTCTTTCCCTCTGTCAATATGTGCGTGTGTTTTTTTTTTCTTTATCTATATGTACGCGACTAAAACACACTTTGCTTTTTTTTTCACCCCCGATTTCTCTCTCGCCTTTCTCGTTCTATCCGGGCTCTTTTGCCCCGGATTATCCACGATTTTTGCCCTCTTCAATCCTCGTCTGGTTTGTCTGTGTGTGTGTGTGTTTCACGTCACGCGAGGTACACCAACGTTTCGGGTGCTTTTTAGCCCCTCTGGGCTGATTTTTTTCTTCGTTTACCCGTGCGAGGCGAATTTCCGCCACCCGATAGTCGAAAAAAAAGAAAAAAAAAAAACAAGCGACGCTGCCTCGATTCTCTTCCTCTTTGTGAGTCAGTCTCTGGCTTCCACTCTTCGTTATTATTCTCAAGGCAATTTTTTTTTTTTTCTTTTTTTTTTAACCAACTACTCGGTCTCTAATGGTGAGAGAGAGAGAGAGAGAGTCAATGGCAGTGATGAAAATCACGAGAAGGATTTACGATAAAGATCTCACTGTGTCTTTTTTTTTGTTTGTTTTTTTTTTCGTTACTTTTCATTGGAACTTTTATACAACGATGGATTTCCTTCTTCGAGGGCCAAATAGAAAATTTAACTAGTTTTAGTATTTTTCTTTTTGTTTCATTTCTTCAAGAGGGAGAAGACTTAAGGCATATATGAATTAATGAATAAAAAGGTTTGCTCGATATATCAGCGGCAATAATCTCGCCAAGTTTCTAGCTCATCCACGATCTCCATTTACTCGTGGAGATTGGGGATGTTTTTTTGTTTTTTTTTTCTTCACCCTCGTCGCTTTCTTATCTCGGGTGACAGAGAACGACCAACGTGTCACTTACTGAAGCCCCGTCGTGTATGCGCGACCGTCCCCAAAGCTCTTTTTCACCACCCCCAAAGAGAAATTCACCCCCCCCCACGAGAAGATGCAGCCCTCTAACTCTCTTGCTCACTCGGTTAAATCGCAGGCTTCGCGTCGCCGGCTTTGATCTCGATGACGGGGTCAATGGATTCTCGTCTTGATATCTGCAACCAAAATGATAAAGCCACCGTTGAGTATACATTGCTCTCCGTTTATTTGTATATATATATATATATATATATATATATATATATATTGAGATCGAAGACCACTTGCTGAAAAAGTGGGTCAGTGGAATTTTTTTTTTATCGTTGAATTATTCTCGTTTTATTAAATATCCGTCAACCATATCATAATTTTTATCTCTTTTATTTATATTTATTTATAAAATAAAATTAAACATTGAATAATTGGCTGGATATTTTATCGCTGTTTAAATAAATGTAGTTACGTATATATATATATCAACGTATCTTAAATATAAATATTTTTTTGTCTCAAGTTTTTTTGTTTTTTAGTATCATCCAATTTTTCCAATCATGTAAAATAATTGTCATAAATAAATAGAGAGATTTATAATTTTCCAACACAATTATTTAAAAGAAAAACCCCTGCAAAAAATTCCTACGAATATTCGTGCTATTGAAGGTATCTCGTGCAACAAGTAATTTTACATGCATAATTTTGGAGCCCTTATTTGCACTCTTTCGAGTTAAAAAAAAAAGTAAAATATTTCATGTCGTTTGAAAACAAAAAAAAACGAATGTACGTAAGACAAAGAGCGATGAAACTCCATTAGATAGTAAAATTCTTCGTGAATTCTATAAGGCATGGAAAATGTGACAAAATGCTCGTATTGATATCAATAAAATTTTACCTATAAATTTCAAATACTACGAAAATACATAAATAATCGAATATCTATATATATATGCGTGTATATATGTGTGTAAGAACGATTGAAAACGAGCGAGAAAAAGTTCGTGTATACATAAGTTGGCGAGCTATAATGTGTGTAGAGAGTTGGCCAGCGAAGCCAAAGGGGGTGTGAAGGGGCGAGTTGAGCGAGGAGCCAAAGGGCAAAGGGGGAAAGAACGGGTGAACCAGAGCGGGCGTCACACAGACGAACGTGCACAAGGCTTGCATGCTGGGGGGGTGGGAGAGGGTGGTTTACACCCCTTCTCTGGTCTCAGGCTGAAAATATGTGTAGGGGTAGATTCGCGTGGCTGCGAGGAGGCAACGGGCAAGGGGGTGATGTGGAGGTGGCGTCGGAGAAAGGGGTCGAAGAGAAAGAGAGAGAGAGAAAGAGAGAGAGAGAGAGAGACGCCGCGTAAGGGTGGGAGGTGTAGGATCACAGGGAAAGAGGAGCAGAGTGCACCTAATATGCAACAGGAGAAAAAGAATTGGCGATCAATAGGTAGTACCTGGTAAGCGTCCTTTCATCCACCCCCTCCCTTATCTCGCCTAGCCGCGAGCGAGCTGCCCTCGTCCTTTTTCACCTGCAGCCCCCGCTCCCCCCAATTCTCCGACAACTCTCTCTCTCTCTCTCTCTCCCTTTACCTCCCTGTCCTCTTTCTCATCCCTTACGCGCCCGCTTTCTCTTCTTTTCCTTCTTTTTCTTTCTACGATCACTTTTTCTTTCTCGTTCGGTCGCATTTGGCCAATAGAGGGAGGACAATATATATATATATATATAGAGAAAGAGAGAGAGAGAGAGAGAGAGAGAGAGAGAGAGAGAGAGAGAGAGAGAGAGAGAGAGAGAGAGAGAGAGAGAGAGGGATAGACTTTGAAGAATTGGTCACCACTGTCGTACGACGACCATCGCAAAACTCGATTTCGCTTCTTCGGTTTCCTTCTTTTTTAGTTTTGTCTCCCTCTCTCTCTCTCTCTCTCTCTCTCTCTCTCTCTCTCTCTCAACCCCTTTCTCACTGTCACTACGACCTTCTTTGGTTTGCTCGCACTCTGTCTCTCTCCTACTCGATTTCTTCCTCAATCTCTTCCCTTTGAGACCCTCATTCTACCCCCCCCCCCCCTTCCGCCCACAAAATAACTCAACCAAGCGTTCTCTTGTCTTATCTGTCCGAGTTTGCTTTGGAAAAACAGACGCACTAGGGAGAAACGGCAGATTCACCGGACGAACGAGAAATGGGAGCAGACAACTCTATATATATATATATATTATCTTTAGAGGATGAAGTGGCTTTTGCCGAAACTTTACACCCCAATGCTCGGCAACTATTTGCTCTGATGGACTGTTTAGTGAACGTATAAAATAATTTCGAATGAACATTTTCGTTGAGAATTTTGCCTCAACGAAATTATTGACAGATGTCATATTTCGCAAGATTTTTCCCAGAGAGCAAAAAAATTTTCCGCGTGTATATGTACATGTGAACTATGCGAGTGAAAATTTTTCAACCCCTTAGTCTGATTTTGGAGAAAGTCTCGATAAAGATACTTCGGCTGTATACTTTATGCAGAATGTACTGTATATACAGTACAGTACGTTATACAGTACTCAATAATTAGTTAATAATTAGTGCAAGTAGCGCGGTAGTGCAGTAATTAATAATTATTGCAAAAATAAGTAATAAAAAAATCGTAAAAAGGCTAACAAACTAAAAGTTTCCTTACACATAATTGATAATATTTTGTTAAATAACAATTAAAAATTATTTCAGCGGAATTTTTTTTTTTACATTTTTATTCTTTACTTTTTCCAAAACAATTTTTTTATACGTTTTTATACACGACTCGCAAATTTCTAATATCTTTGGGCTTGTCGAGAATATAGTAAGAAAAATAAATCTCTATATCTGCTGAGTGCTGACTGCACGATGTACTTAGTGTTTTACAGTCGAATGCGTTTATACCGAACCGATTGGTATTCCATTCTCGTTTCTACTAACCGAGTATAACAAGCGACTACAGTGGGCATCAAACATCGCAGAGAAGTATAGAACGACAGGATAGGATGAGCCAAGCATATACAGCGATGAATATAGAGAGAAGCCAAGAGAGAGAGAGAGAGAGAGAGAGAGAGAGAGAAAGAGAGTAAGTATCGTTATAGAGTTCTATACATTGCCCATGGGGTAATTTCACCACTTCATATACATATATATACACACACACACACATGGGGTATATATATATATATATATATATATATATATATATATATGTATATGTTTATATTCACGAAGTGGTGAGGGCATCGATGTGGGTTCTCCGACAGTCAAAGATCGATTCGACTATATCTCGATCGAAGCTGAACTACGTCCTGCCCATATACATATATATATATATATATGTGAGCGACTGCATTTCTATCGGACAGTACGAACGAAAGAGAGAGAGAGAGAGAGAGAGAGAGAGAGAGTCAAACTAACGTTGGCTGTTCTCGCTCGTGTACGGTTTGGGATATCGCCCAAGCGCAAGCTTTTAAGGGAGGTCGGCGTTTTCGGTGTCAACTCTCCAGCCATCTCTCAAACTCTATACCGTCGCGCGAGCTTGCACTGTACAAACCCTCTCGTCTTTACCATCCCTCCACCTTCTTTCTTTTCGTCGGACACGCCAAGCGCGCGTATACGACGTCATTGAACCCTCGGTGCGGTCGCGAAGGGGATTCAGAGAGAGAGAGCGAGAGAGAGAGCGAGAGAGAGAGAGATATGCGAAAAAGTGTGAGCAAACGAGCAAGAGAAAAAAAGAGGGAAAATAGGGGAGGAATAGGTGTGTGTGTGTGTGTGTGTGAGAGAGAGAGAGAGAGAGAGAGAGAGAGAGAGAGAGAGAGAGAGAGAGAGAGAGAGAGAGAGAGGGAAAGAAAAATCGTTAGGAACTCGGTAAAGTCTCTTAGGTCACTCGGACTTGCATGCCATAGCGAGCGATTCGTGCGACCCTTCTGTACATACATGCATAAAACACACGTGCATCGATACACACACACACACACATATATATATATATATATATATATATATATTTATATGTAATTCTCGATCCTATATACGAACGCTGCAGTCTCATATACGTTTGCAACTGTTGAGTCCGAAGGTAAACTCGGGCCATGTGAATTAGGAACTTTGTGCATACGTCACGAGAGAGTGTCGTTTAGAGGCTCGTGTGTTCGAGGTCAGCCGATTTTCCCACCAAATATATATATATATATATATATAAGGATTTTGTTGAGTAATGTTGAGGTAGGAGTGCAAGAGTCAGGGGGATGAAGATATTACAATTTCGCTATAAATTAACGATCGTAAATCGTACGAGAAAAAAATTATTTGTGTGTGTTTATTCGTGTGTGTGTGTGCGTGGATTTCAGAATCGGCTCAATAAAACGAGAATCTAGGTCGAATAAGACACGAAGTCAATACGAATCGATGATAATACGCGTGGGTGATTTTATT
>OY769904.1:6838040-6866832 GCA_963669185.1 Dyspetes luteomarginatus
TCTCTCCTCTCTCTCTCTCTCTCTCTCTCTCTCTCTCTCTCTCTCTCTCTCTTCTCTCTCTCTCTCTCTCTCTCTCTCTCTCTCTCTCTCTCATCTCTCTCTCTCTCTCTCTCTCTCTCTCTCTCTCTCTCTCTCTCTCTCTCTCTCTCTCTCTCTCTCTCTCTCTCTCTCTCTCTCTCACTCTCTCTTCCCCTCCCCCCCTCCCCCCCCCCCCTCTCTCTCTCTCTCTCTCTGTTGGTTCGCGCAACTCGTCTCTAATATCAGGGACAGCGTCACGTGTCCGTGTCAAAATCAATTTTTGGCGTCACTGGGTTACGATAACGCGAGAGAGAGAGAGAAAGAGAAAGAGAAAGAGAGAGAGAGAGAGAGGAGAGAGAGAAATGTCGCGTTTCGCCATGTTATTTCTCTCTCTGTCTGCCTGTCAGTACATTACGCACACGTCTGTCCTTGTTGCGCTTTTAGGTACGAGAAATGCATGTATATAGTGCGCTGTTGCCTCCCACCACCTTTCCGTCTCTCTCTCTTTTTCTCTCTCTCCTCTATTACTCTTTGTGTCTGTGCTTAACGCGCTGTCTGCGACTGTGCCAGCACTTGCATAGCCCAACGTTTCATATATATATATATATTTGCTGCAACTCACACACTCTGAATTTGCTTCCATGGAGCATACGGCATACCTATATATACGAAGAGACTTTACATGTACACCATTTTATGTGCATGACTCATCTACAAAAACGTTATATATATATATATATATATAATATATTATATATATATATATATATATTATAGGACACGTATACGTGTGTGCAGAGTAAACCGATCGAATTTTATCGCTTGTCGAGCGATTTCATTTCACGCTACGACAACTCCATAAGCCGAGGAACACCCCTGAAAACTCGCACATACACGGCGTCGAATTCCGCGTTGAAATTTTATCGTCAACGATTATATTAATCGCACGAACGATGACACGAACGAAATGACAATTATTGTTCGACGTTATTTGTATACAGATTGCTTGGTCAATTGATCAGAATTTTTTTGGATCAAATTTTGAATCGATACAATTAGTATTCGTATGATTTTTTTTCATTTTTTGAAAAATTATGTTTAATTGAGATTTTTTTTTTTAATTATATAAACACAGTCTTGAATTAATCGAGTTCGAGGTCTTCATTATACTGATTGATTTAATTTACAATGGTGGACGTTAATTTCTGTTGACTTTCTGTTTCTCTCTCTATATATATATACATATATATATGCACATATATATCTGGGAAGAAAGCTTCGAAGGAGAGTCTAGGTTCAACTTGTTGCTTCGAGAGTGAACGCCAGGCAGCCTTGATACTTGCCGACACCTGATTAGATAACCCTCCACACACACACGTATATATATATATGTATATTTATATATGTCTATATCCCTATAAGTTATCACGAGGCTGTGAATGATGAATTGTCGAAAACTTTTACAACCCTTAAAAAAAATTGTTCCTCATCCAAATTGAATATTTAATAAATCTCTCGAGCGTTTTCATATATTTTCCAATGCAAAATATCATCCCTCCCCTACATATACACATTTGTAAAATTGCCGAGGGCATGAAACGCTAACGGAAAAAAAAAAACAGTCTCAGTTAGCAAAGTAAGTGCGAGATGAGAAACGAATCAAAAAGAGGGGGAAAAAAAAAAAAATTAAGCCATATCGGGCACAGCGCGTTACCATGGTGAAAACAGATGGGCCTGGTCATGGGGTGAATGTGCAGGAGAAAAAGTGAGAGAAAGATAAGGGATGGACTATGGAAAGAAGGAGTTGGCTCACACAGAGGAGAAGAGAATTTTGTAGACCGCGCATTGGGATATTGCAAATTACGAGCTCCCGGGAGGTCAGGCCATAAACTTCCGGCTTTGGGTGCGCGCAACAGGGGAAGAAGTTGCAGTGCGCTCCCTTCCCCCACCTTTGGGCTTTATCTGTGCATCTAGCCGTCGAAGACTTTCTGTGCCACGGCGTTTTTCCCCACCACAGAATATCGCCATCATCCGGAGTAGGAGAGCAATCCTCTCTCTCTCTCTCTCTCTCTCTTTCTCGCTCAAGACCGTCGAACATCCCCTGGAGTCTGTTACGGTGTTTCCGGGCTGGTGAGAGTTGCGTCGCGCGAGGGGCGCAGCGAAAGAAAGAGAGAGAGATAGAGAGAGAGAGAGAGAGAGAGAGAGAGTCGAGGGAGAGGACTACGTCAGGTGAGGGTGGCCAGGTAAGAGGGATGAGGTGGATGAGTTCGTGTAACTAGAGAGAAGAGCTGCGGCAGACTCCAAGGATGCGACACCCTCTGCGAGGGGGTGTGAGTTTTGGGGAGAGGTCGAATAAGCTTGGATGGTGGGAAGTGGAAGTCGTGGAAGGGGCAAAAAAGGGTGCCAGGGTGTCGTGTATATTTGGCCGGAGAAAAAAAAATAAAATAAAAAAAAACGAGAGAAGCGCACAAAGAATGAAGAGAAGGAAAAGACGATGGAGAAAAGGGAAGGGATGGTGAGATACACGATGTGTTGGAAGGTGTCGGTAGTCAGAGAGGGATGAAAATAAGCGAGAGAATCGCACGATGGAGAAGAGATCCAAAGGAAGAAATAGAGGATGGCAATATCGAAAGAGGGGTGTAAAGAGACACTGAGAGGGTGAAATTAAGAGGGCTTGGAGGGAGAGTGCAATGGGGAAAGGGGAATATAGTTAGATGAATTTCGAAGGAGTGGTGGATGAGAAGGGAAACAGTGGACAGTGGGAGAAAGATGAAAGGATATTGTGAGAGGGAGAAGGAAAATGTAAGATGGAACGAATAAAAGAGTGAGAAAGAAAGAGAGAGGGAGAGGGAGAGAATAGAACTGTGAAAGAAAGGGAGAAAAGAGAGGGCAAGTGGGTGCGAAGCTATGCGCTCGCGCAACTCTTCTCTAGGGGTGGTGCTGATGTCTTCTGGCAACGAGCTTTATATTTCTTGCCGGGCCACGGAAACCAACGAGCTCATACCATATATATATATATATATATATATATATATATATATATATATATATATATATATATATATATGGATGTACAGTGTACACAGTATTTCTGTGTATTACCTGCACAGTAGTGTAGAAAGGCTTTTCTGGTGGGGCACTTTACCGCACCATCAACGTCTGGCTCCCTCACGAGCACCTACTCAGTGGTACTTCCGCTATTTCTATCGGGTTTTCGTAACCGCAAAGGGATAAAGGGAAGGTGTTCTCCCGGTTTCTTTGCTCTCGAGGTATACTACATATATATTTATGTATGTATTCCTTTTCGGGTCGTCTCGTACTTGGCCTTCTATGTATAGGGTTGTACGAATAATTTGAACTTTTTCAACAATTTGAATTATTTAATGATTTTGTCAAATAATTTTACGTTTTTTTCCATTTTCACGTGAAATTATTGAGCTTTTGGCCAAAATTAGGCCTGATTCGTGTTCAGCGGGAAATTTCCCATCCCATAGGATCATTGAGGAAAAAAAAAAAATTCACATTTTTTTCATCAAAAAATAAAAAATGACGAAAAATACGAATTTTCAAGCGGCGATAACGCTGCAATTGTTTGGGCAATTAACATTTATAAGGGGAGTTTTGAAAACGTCTCGAGCAGACTCAGAGGATGGAGTCAGTTTTATACAGATATGTCAATTCTTTCTATCCTTAAAGGCACTTTGAAAATCGCCGAAATCAGAGCCAAAGGGAAAAATTTGCCAAAATCGCTCGTCCAACTTGAAAAATCTGTAAATTTTTTTTTTTTAATCCCAACTCAACGAATCTGGCGGCATTTTAAAGCTTGAAAGAATGCGATTAAATAATCAGCACAGGAAAATCCCAATTTCACCAGAGAGCAAAGTTACAGCAATTTTCGTAAATCAATTTTTTTTGGCAAAATGAACAAAACAAAAAAAAAAAATTTTCAGGATCCTATATCGTTCCATTTTCTTCACTCATTACAAACCCACTAGCCATTTTCATTCAAACTTAAAAAAAATCACGGAAAATAGGCCAGTGTGTTTTTCTCCCTGGTCTCTGCTCGCTGAAAAGCAGCAACATAGATAAATATTCAACATCGCCATTATCCACATGTACACATGTACGATTTATTATTGAAAAAAAAAAAAAATGATTCTTACAAGGAATTGGCAAGTTGGGCGAGTCCGGTGAAGCAAAACTTTTCCAGTTCTTCTATATAAATAACATCAACTCTCTCTCTCTCTCTCTCTCGCTCTATATATATATATATATATATACATGTAATTATTTCCGTCAAAATCGGTCGACTTGGCTACAAGCAACCTGTAATCTCTCGTGGAAATTCCGTTTCCCGCTGATGCGCTTCGCTGTTTTCCGCCTTCCGTTCGCTCCAGTGCGCTTACTGTGACTTTTCTCGATAGACGAAGGATTTTCATATAACTATACTATATGGCAGCCCTGATGTTATTTTTTTTCGAATTTCAAGCGTTCTTATATCCCTTTTGGTCCAATTTATATATATATATTGTGGAAAACTTTTAAATAATCCAAGTGAGTATTACTAAGTACGTAAATTATTGAATAATAAAAAAAAGCCTACAAATTTTATCGAATTTTTAACTTTTTTTTTTATATTCAGAAGAAAAAAATAATAATATTCACTCCAACTTTTTGTATTTTTCAATTTATCGAGCCGAAATTGAAAAGCTCAATTGTCGTTTGTATATATATGTGTCTTTGTTCAAAAATCCGCATAAGTTACTTGACAAATGTAAGCTCGTGTACGAAGAGTAGGAAGTGAAGGAGGGGAAGGGAGGAGGGAGGGAGGAGGAGGACGATGGTCGGATTCCACTGACGCACACTAATAAATGGTAGTCGACGGTGTACATAGATATCTATCGCGTCTTCTATCGCAACAGATGCCTGTTGCTACGCGGCCGAGGTAGGGCACGGTGCCCAATGGCATTGGCTTATATATATATATATATATATATATATATATATGTGTATATATATATATATATATATATACATATACACAGCCATTCCCTCCACTCTTTGCCACACTCACTCGTTTTCTATCCCTCTTTCTCTTTCGACAACCCCCGGCACTGTTGGCTTTTCGACTAGGACAAACTTTTCAACTCTCCTGCTCATCCTACTTAAACATTTGCTCTCTCTCTCTCTCTCCCCCAAATCAACCGTTAATATTGTAGTCCTGCATGGTATCACATATCAATTTTAATTCAAGTTCACATTTCGAGAAAACGAGTAATTTTAATTTAGATACAATTTATTCATAGAGGAAATCTTCGTACAAGAATAATAATTAAGTCATGAGACGAATTTCAATGACCAAATATTTTTTTAACTCTATTTTATCGCTTCGAACGAAACTTAACTAAATTTATTTAAATTAAATCTATTTAATTTATTTCTACCCCAAATCAACCGTTAATTTTGTAGTTCTGAATGGTATGACATATCAATTTTAATTCACGTTCACATTACGAGAAGACGAGTAATTTTAATTTAGATACAATTTATTCATAGAAGAAATGTAGTACAAGAATAATAATTAAGTCATGAGATGAATTTCAATGACGAAATATTTTTTCAACTCTATTTTATCGCTTCGAACGAAACTTAACTAAATTTATTTGAATTAGATCTAATTCATAAAAAGATGATTCAAATTACCCACTGACTCGTACAACCCTCATTTGGTTTGAAATTTAGATAGAACAGTGTCATCGAATGAACGAGAGGAGAAAACAGAAGGGATGAAAAAAAGGGATGCTGCAGCGTCAGTGGGAGGGAGGAAAATTATGCGATGCTGCTATCCCGAACCTACCCCACATAAAAAAATCGCAGGGACACACCCTTATGAAGAAAACGCTAGAGATCCTCGAGGAGGAGCGTGGTGAATCCCGGGCCAAAAAGGGGGTGAAACGACTCTGACAAATTTTCTCGGATGGTTCGAGGGTGGAAATGGGTATTTCTCAATCCGCTCAGCTTACTTCAGATGGGTCGTTCTCTTTTCTAAAAGCCTCCCCACCTCCCCTCTTCTCTCATCGTTCTTTTATCGCGGTGAATTCTCATTCTATACTTTTGCATCCTTCCACCTCATTCAATCCCATCGCCCATCATCATCAAGACAAACAAGTCTCAGAGCGACAAACTTGCTCCTCCTTCTACTCCCTCCTTTTATTTCGTTGATCCGTTTCTCTCCCTTCACTGAATTTCCCATCCACTTGCTCCTTTCTCTCATAATGTTTTCCATCCCCAGTCATTTACCATCCACACCCTTATATTTATACAGTCAATAAAAATCCTAATTTTCTATTGTACATTTTTAATTTTTTGTACTAAATTTTTTTTTCATATTATTTTAATACGATTTGGAATTTCATGTTTTACATTCATCACGATCGAAAGATCTTATTAAAGCCACAGAGTAAACGTGTTCAAAAAAAAAAACTAAAGGTCATGAATAATATTTATGCAAATGAATAATTGGAGAATGGAGAATCGATGGGTAAAATTATACTAGCGGAATTTTTCGTTGCAATAATCGACTAAGGACAAAGATGGAGAATCGGTCCATGCGAGGACGTTCGAGCTCAGGGACATTTTCTTTCTCTTTATATCTCCGCGAAAACGGTTGCCTAGCTCCTGCTTCGAGAGAATGTGCATATATATATATGTATATATATATATATATGGACACACATGGGCATACATTGAGACGAGAGGGGGGGGGGGGTGGACTTGCTGCACAAGTATGGAGCAGGTGGTGCGGGTGCCACAATGGAAGACGCCGTGGCATATTAGTATAGCAGAGAGAAGAGAAAAATAGTGCGAAGGAGAGAGAGCGTTGTAGACGATGTGAAAGAGAGCGTTAGACGGACAGAGATAAAGAGAATCCGGCAACGCCCATTTTTTGATAAGCTAGTTACCCGCCACCCCCCCCCCCCCCTCCCGCTGCCCCACCGTGCACCGCGACGTAGTACACCGGAGGGTAGCTGCGAGGAGAAACGAAGAGGGTGCGAGAGGAAAGAAGACGGAAGAAGAGGAAGGAGGAAGAGTGTATAAATGGTATGAGGAACGAGAGAGAAAGAGAGAGAGAGAGAAGCAAAACCCACTCCCATATAGCCCATTCTCCCTCCTTTCCCTGCTCGCCTCTTACCCTTTTTCCGCCGCGCCCTAGTCGCCCTCTTGGTGCATTTCGCCCCGACGTGCGCAGTTGATGCAACAGAGACTGAGAAAAAGTCCAAGAGAGAGAGAGAGAGAGAGAGAGAGAGAGACAGAGAGACAGAGAGCGAGAGAGAGAGAGAGAGAGTGAGAGTGAGACCGAGGGTTGTATGAGACGCGGGAGGAGTAAAGGAGAGCAAGAGAGAAAAGCGCTCGGGCTCGACATGGCTACGATGAGAGGGTTGGAAAAAGACGGATATAAAAATGTGAGGGAGAAAAAGAGAGCCCTGGAATAAGCGAACGAGAGAGAGAGCGATGGGGAACGATGTAGGGAGAGCGAGCGAGTCAACGTTATGGAAAAGCCTGAAAGTGCGAGGAGAAGAAGAAGAAGAAGAAACATAGTGAGGGAGAGAGAGAGAGGGACAGAGAGAGGAAGAGGGAGAGGGGGAGAGGGAGAGAGAGAGAGAGAGAGAGAGAAAGAGAGAGAGAGATAGAGAGAGAGAGAAGGAAGAAGGGAGAAAAGTATAGGAGGGTGTGGAAAAGGGTAACGGGGACCGGCGAGCCGCTTCCACGGAGATCAATAACTGCATAAAAATAAAGTGAAGCTCTGGCCCGCTACCTTTAACCCACCGAGAAGCTCCCCGCCTCTTGCCTTTTCCACCCGAGAGCCCGTCGGCTAAAATTCTCGCTCTCTCTCTCTCTCTCTCTCTCGCCCCTCCTGCATTCTCCCTCTTTCCTTCCTCGTCCTTCATTCGATATCCTCGTATCCATTTTTTTTTTTCATCCTTATCCAATTCCCTTATTTGTCGGTGCCTCTTTGTCATTCTTCCTCCACCCCTTTTTGCCACCCCTATTTTCCTTTTCGCTTTACCATTTCCCGGTAGCATATTTTCCTCTTTTCGTCTCACTCATCTGTTTATTCCTTGCACATACTCTTTCGGCTTCTCCCACGTTTTGCGTCTTCCTCGAGCGATCTCCGACCCTTTTCTCACCCCTCCCTCGAGCCTGGCTCACGTCTCTCCCAGCAAGATCTTCCTTTTGCAGCTACGATGCCAGTAACTCTTGCAATTCGGCACCTCCACCCTGCTCCACCCTTTAATCCCGAATTTCATGTTCTCACCCCCTCACAAGCATTGATGTAAAATCTACCTGTATATATATATATATATATATATATATATACTGGCACTTTCCCTGCTCTTTCTGACTTGCTATTCTTCTTTTTCTTCGTCTTCTTCTTCTTCGTTTCTATCGCCATCATTTTCCCTCTTCTTCATTTACTCTCTGATTATGTCACTTTCGGAATTTTCGATCCAGATCGATAGAAAACCAGACGATTGGGAGCCGATTGTTCGAATTGTGGATGCTGGGGAATTCTGCTGCCGATCAGTTTTATTGAGACTCTCGTAAAAGCTGTTGGTGCATCTGCTACGGCCTGCGAGACAGGGTAGAGTTGAGGAGGTAGAAAGGAAGAAAGGAGGGTAAGAAAGAC
The DNA here is from genome assembly GCA_963669185.1 of Dyspetes luteomarginatus. NCBI lineage: Eukaryota > Metazoa > Arthropoda > Insecta > Hymenoptera > Ichneumonidae > Dyspetes > Dyspetes luteomarginatus. The sequence goes on from OY769904.1 coordinate 6,846,748, forward strand.
TCGTCTATATATATATATATATCCTATATAGACGAGGCTTTCTTACCTTCTGCTATAGATTTATTTTTCGTCCTTGTTTTCATTCCGTTCAACCTTTTTCATCTCCTATTTTGTGATCAAAGCATCCCTGCACTGTCTTAAATAACCTCTTCTTCTTCTTCTTCTTCTTCTTCTTCTTCTTCTCATTCTTACCTGGCAATCTTAACCAAGCGGTACTTATTCTCCAATGAGAAGATTCCTCGAATAGTGGTACTTAAATTCGTCCAAGCCACGAGATACCCTCCTTCTTATATCGTTATCGCTAATTACCTCGCTCGTTTATTCAATCCAATTCATCGTATACGATCGGCCATTCAATCTATTCGTTTTTTCTTGCTATATAAAAAGCAAAAACTTTGTAATATTCTGGAATATATATAATTTGATCGATCAATTCGAGTGTACAAATCCAAGATACTTGCGAGAATTTTCCACATTGAATAAATAAACGAGATTCATTTCAATTAAATTAATTCACTTTAATTAAATTAATTCACTTCTCTCAGTCTAATTAATTGGATGTTAAAAATTCAACATTATGAAAAAAATATATATATATTTCACTGCTTATAAACATTGTACAATCATCAGTGGAATAATTAATAAGCCTGACGAGTTCTTTGAATAAATTTTATAACACATTTTATATCCTATGAAATTTATGGGATCGAAAATCAAAAGCACCCTTAACACCTATACACGTGTATACGTAAGTGTTAAGGGTATATCCAAGTTTTCTTGAAAAATTGGTGAAGAATGATTGTACGATTTTTCTGAAATTACGATCTATATATATATATATATATATATATATATATATATATATATATATATTCCGGATGCAAACCTCCTCATTTGCATGTTATACAACGTACAAGAATCGCGTGCGTGTTGCTTTTCCGGGTAAATAATTAGGCGCGTGCGAGAGTTAATTGTGACCATGTGTGTGCGGACAACGCGTTCGGCGGATTCTTTTCGAGGAAACAATTTTACATACTCGCCCCCCCCCCCCGCCCCTACCCCCGTCCTAAGGAACGCGTGCACCGTCTTTTTTAAGCGAACATTTTTTTTAACATCTTCTAGGGATGAACGTACGTGCAAAAATAAAATTAAAAAATAAGGAGAATGCCAAAGTAGTCGATAACTGTCAGCATGAGCCAAATTATAAGGTAATTTGTACTTTTCGCTTATTTGTAGACCAAAGTATAATATATAGTGAACCCAAACCCAAACCCAAACCCAAACCCAAACCCAAAGTATAATATATAGTGAAAACATGGATGTGTATAAAAATGTTGTGCTCGTGTATACCTTGTGGAGGGATGGATATTCGAGTGAAAAACTATAAAAAATAACCTTGACAGAATTAGTGAGGTCACGGTTATTGTAAAAAAAAATTATAATTTTTATTTCGCCTAAAAAAAATATTAAAAATAATTATTCATTAAAAAAGAAAAACAATTTTATAATTATATTCGATCGTTTTTCTTTTCATTGAGACCCAAAAAGATTCATACCAATAACAACGAAAATCATATATGAAAAAAATGTGCTTTTCAGCCCTTAACGAGAATGACGCATAAGGAAATTTCAGTTTACGAGGAGGATAAAAATAGAAAAAAAAAAGGGGGAAAAAGATGCTTAGCAAAACTCACAAAGCATGCGGTACATGCGAGGTAAAGAAGGATGATGGATACGCGGAAGCATCAGCAGAGCGAGAAGATGCTCGCAACTTAAAACGAGGTGGAGGAAAAAAAAAAAAACTCAGAGGGTTGAGCTCGGATGTTTCTGTCTGTAGGAAAGCAATTTTCACGCTACCGGTAATATAGTGGCGTGCGGATAAAGGGGTTGCTGTTCCTACTAGAGCAAAATGTATTATTGCACATATATATATATATATATATATTCGTCCACGCATTTTTGCGGATCATCGTCGTAAGGGAGGAGAATAAAAAAAAAATAAGAAACAGAGTCGAGATAGTCTAGGAGAAAAAAAGTTAAAATTTTCACCCTCTTTTATACAGACTTAAAGGCCAACGAAAGAGAGGAAACGCGATTCCTCGGTTTGTCGTTTTGCGAGCCAAGTTAACCCAGTATATATAGCGGGGTACGTGCCACCCTCATCCCCTCCCCAATTGCGCCCTCTCGCTCTTTCTCTCTTTCTCATTCTCTCTCTCTTTCTCCCCCCCCACCTCTCTCTCTCTCTCTCTCTCTCTCTCTCTCTCTCTCTCTCTCTCTCTCTCTCTCTCTCTCTCTCTTTCTCTCTTTCTCTCTCTCTGTCTCCCCCCCCCCCTCTCTCTCTCTCCTGTTCCGTTCAACCCGTTACGTTTGCTACATACACAGGCAGACGCTGCTATACGAGATATTCACTATACGACGAGCTGCGCGAACCCCCTGAACTCAGGCTATACACACGGTATAACCGCCGGAAAGTGGGTATTACATTCTCGTAACCGGAATAGAAAACGATTTTCTAAGGGACCGAGCAACATAGTCAAGAGCAAACGGAATGGGGATGGGATTCAAGCAAGAGAGCATTGGCCAGGGTCAGGAAAAACAGAGGCCAGCGAGTTCAGAAAGGATAAAAAAAAATATCCGTGTCATCTTTAACAGAAAATTTGTTTTTGTAGAAATTTTAATTATACAAGTACAATATTGACCCTTCGATTTATAATTATTTCGAGCCTCCATCTTTTTAGCATTTAAGGGCTGAGAATATTTAATACTAATTATAATAATTTTATACACAAATGATTGCTATTTCCGGAATTATGTATTTTTTTTTGTTTTTTCAACACAAAATCAATTTTCTTAATTAAAAAATATTTGAGGCTCGAGAAAATCTCATTATTGTACTAAAGGGTTGATTCTATTTCGAGCCTCGATCTTTTAGTATTTATGGGCTGAGAATATTTAATAATTTTATACAATAATTATATAATATATAATAATTAATATAATATAATAATTTATATAATAATTTTATACACAAATGATTGCTATTTCCGGAATTGTGTATTTTTTTTTGTTTTTTCAACACAAAATCAATTTTTTTAATTAAAAAATATTTAAGGCTCGAGAAAATCTCATTATTGTACTGAAGGGTTGATTCTATTCCGAGCCTCGATCTTTTATCATTTATGGGCTGAGAATATTTAATACTAATTATAATAATTTTATACACAAATGATTGCTATTTCCGGAATTGTGTATATTTTTTTTTGTTTTTTCAACACAAAATCGATTTTCTTAATTAAAAAATATTTAAGGCTCGAGAAAATTTCATTATTGTACTGAAGGGTTATATTTATTTATATTGAGGGGTGAGCAGCTAAAAAAAGGCATTAAAAAATGACTCTCAGGATGTGTTTAGTCAATTTTTATTTCAAGATTCATATTTGTAATGCATAATTTTTACATGCTTTTTCACATTATTAAAGAGGGTCAACACTCCGGGGTCACGGAATTACGCAAAATACTTAAACGCAAGTCACTCGAGATCTTTGTGGCTGTGTACAGCTTAATTGCAGTTGCACCTTGAGTTTTAGTATGGGAGGAGAGCACAGAGAGAGAGAGAGAGAGAGAGAGCGTCCCAGTTAGCTGTTTTCCTTCTCGTTGCTAAAAACTCCTCGAGTGTTGACGCAGCGTTTTCCTGCTGGTCTGAGATTCCGTTTTTTTTTATATATAATAATTTTTTTTTTTTTCCACGTTATTCTCGAATGAGAAATCTTAATGAGATATTTTAGAAGTTGCGCCAACTCCCACGTAACTTTTCATCAAGAACATTCAACGCAAAGATGATGAATTTTGACGAGAAATAATAAATAATTTTTATATTTTAATTCATACTTGTCATTATCAGCAATAAATAAAAATAAATGAAAATGGCGCTTGAAAATGTGCATGAGATATTAAACTCTTGAAATATCTTCTTTTTTTTTTGTTTCTTCTAGATACCCACTTTTTGCTGTTGCCTCATAATGTGCCCTCGTTCTACACCCAAGTGTCTCACTCGAGCGTGTCTGTGTGTATATAAAAACCTCGCGACAAAAGCTCAAAGAAGATGTCTACGTCGAGAAACTGCGGTTATAAATTATTTCTAGGCCTATGTCGGTTATATATATATATATATATATATATATATATATATAATGTGTATGTGTACGAGAGAGCAGTTTATCGCTAGCAGAGGTCTGAGCAAAGTGCCTTTTATAAATGAGGAACAGAGAGAGAGAGAGAGAGAGAGAGAGAGAGAGAGAGAGAGAGAGAGAGGGATGGAGTAAAAAGAAGAGAAAAGACGTTTAACCCTCGAAAAAAACCATTTGCCAGCTGAGATGAGGTTGACAGTACGAGAAGAGCTAAAATTTAAAACCTTAAAAAATTAAATTGTAATTCCCACAAGATCAAAAATCCTTCATCAATTTTTACTAAATTTCACTTTTTCGATTTTTTTTTTTTTGAAAAAACATCGAAATTCCTTTGACGCAAAGATAAAGCTTTCTTCATGAGGAAGCCTTAAATAACAGAAGAAATGAAAAATCTTTCATGATTATAATTGCACAACGGAGTTTTGCTTTTATCAAAAAATGTAATCATTATTCTATCAAAAATTTTGTCTGATAAAAAAAAGATGTTCATTTTGTCCACAACCTAAAAAACAAGAAAATTATTGGCATTACAAAGTATGCGTCGTGGTCGAGTCTAAAAATATTTTTGTAAGCCAAGAATATTTTTTCGAATTGAATTTTCCTCTGTAAGAAAACTCTCAATAATTTACCATGTAGGAAAAATTCGTTTACGAAAAATACACGATAGACGAAAATATAAAAAAGGGAGGAGCTGCCTCTGTGCATATATATATAGCAGAGGGTGCGATTCAACCTTCGTGATACATAAATCACGCGCTGGTGGCTTCACCGTAGTGGCTGGTGCGTTAGGGTAGGTCAGTCTCGACGTGGTTCTCGAAACACACAAATATACACACACGCACGCACACATACAGAAAGCTTTGCGAGCTTAGCAGAGCCGAGAGTTTGAAAGTTTAAGGGTGCAGAGAGAGAGAGAGAGAAAATCGTCGTTCTCTCTTTCCCAACGTATTTTATATATATATAGACACCCCCTCTCCCCCTCCACCCTTCTCACCGACTGTACGGAGAAGCACCCAGAACCACCTTGTCGACTGGAGACACGCAAATTTAGGGTGGGTCGTTGTCCACACGAGACTTGAGTTTGCAGCCCCCTTTCTACCCTTATTCTCTTCTATGCCCTAAACTGCGTCGTCTCGCGTCGTCGTCGCCAGCGACCCCTCTCTCACGCCACCTGTCTCTCCCTTATTTCCCTTATATATACATATGACCTCCACCTGTGACCTATACGTAGTAAAAAAAAAAAAGTACACTTTGCGTACTTGACGTATGTTTTTCGTCGACGGGGCACATTTACGCGATTGTTTGAAAAATTTTGAACCAACTTTTCATTCTCCTTTTTTCGCCCCTTCTCGTATAAAATATACGTTGACCTGTAATTTTATACTTTTGCAGAACTCGTGCGTAAAATATATAATTGAAAAAAAAAAAAACACACACTAATTATTAATGTCGGTGGGGGGTGAATAAGTTTGCGAGAATTGAAAGTATAGAATGAGAGAGTTTCAAAGGATACAGAGAGAACGAGAGAGATAACGAAATTAAATTTATTTATCGTTGCAATATGCGAGGTTGCTGGCTGTAATTTTTTTACATCGCGATATTATTAATGCAAAAGTTGTCAGAAAATTTCTATCAACGAATTGTCTATAAAATATGGTCGAAGCTCGCGTGATCGTTATCTCATTTTCGGAAGAGAAATTATACCCAGTCGATTAGAGCGTTCGCTGCTTCACTCTCGAGGGGTTGGAAAATTCACCCTTCGCCGTATCTACGTTTATGTCGTGTACATGACGCTCGTCAAAAAGAAAAAAAAAACACCAGCAAGTATGGAGACAATGGGGATGTAAGGGGGTGGGGGGTAAAAAAAAAACTATGCGGAAAATAGAAAAATCCAAAGCGCTGAAGGGGTGGGGAAAAAAAAAGGAAATATGTAGATGACAGAGAAGAGCGGAGAAACTATGAGCTCCCTTCTCTCTGTGTGGTAGAGCAAAGAGCCCCGGAAGTGAACACAAGAAGAATCTATAACGGGATCGGCGTGAATGGGTTTCAAATCAGGCGCATGACTATCCCTGTTCTGTGTGTGTCTCCCTCTCTCTCCCTTTCTCTCTCTGTGTGTGTGCGTGTGTGTGTGCCGAGAGATCGAAGTGGAGAAAAAAAAAAGAGAGGAAAAGGGGGAAAAATGTGTGCGGGAAGAGCAAATGGGAAAAACAACGAGGAAGAAAAAGGGAAAGAGAGGACTCGAGTCTCGGGCAATATGGTTGAGAAATATCGTGAATGTGAGAGCATTTAATCCAACGATGAGTCGCTCGTTTTGTTCACTATTGCGACCTCTTGCACTGGCAATGCAAAATCCATGCATGAGTTCTTGGGTGGTTTTGATGAAAAAAAAAACACGAAACAAATTGGCAAGAATAATTTTTAAACGCAAAAACGAAATTTTTTAAATTACAAATTAGAGGAAAAAAGTTAATTTGGGCAACTTGCAGAAAAATTAATAGATTTACTTATCTTTTCTATCCCATTTTTTTTTTTAACTCCGTGAAAAATAAAACAATTAACATTATTTATTAACAAAAAAAACGGTCACTGCAAAAATTCCTTGTTTAGAAAATGAAAAAAAAAAAACAAATTACAAATTATTCTTTTCTGATAAATCAGAGCTCTCGAGCCAACATCATATATATAAATTCGCAGCGATCTGAAAATGAGAGAGGAAGAATCGGGGGTTGCATGGACGCAAATCCCTATCGAGCATCACAGTAACGAGTGAGAACGAGATATAAAAGTATATATAGAGATAGACGTTCAGTGATATTCGTTGAATACACGAGAGAGGGATGAGCAGATGAGTGCAGCTAGCGGAAGCCAAAAGGGGCGCTCACGATTCAACGAACCCTTCGCCCATATATATATATTTATATATAGATAGATATATGTATATATATAGATATATATGTATATATATATATATATATATATATATATATATATATATATAGTGCATGTACTATGCACTGTACTTGCACCCCCCCGTTTGTTCTGCACCGATTCCCCTTGCCCTCCACCCCCTCATGTACAAACCGCCGCCCTTTTTTTCTCCTTTCTCACAATCGCTCTCTTTTCAGCGCTGTTCACCCCTCTCGTACCGGAAAGGGCCCATATACTGACCACGCGGCCGGTCCAACTATACGATGGCGTATAATGTGCATTGGAAAATTCCCGTGCGTATTCCCCCCGTTCTGAGCCACTCGCGTTTATTATTGGCCCTTTTTCCCGGGACTCTCCAATCCTCCCCTCTCTCTTTCTCTCTCTCTTTCCTCCATCAATCGCAATCCAGCATTGAAAAAGAGAAGAAAAAACACATTTCTCATCCCCTCTTTAATCCATCATGAATTCTTCAAACCCCCATGCACGTTTTCACCCTTGCAATGTGAGTATCGTTTGGCTAAAAGAAAAAAGAAGCAAAACGCCATGAGCCTCATTCGTATTAATTATTTTTTCATGTTTCGAAAATTTCAATTAATTTTTCCGTTAAGCATTTTCGCCTTTATTGTACGATAAATGTTCCTTTTTTGTAATTTTACTTTTGCTTTTTAAATATTTTAGAATATTTTATTTTTTCATATCGTAAAATTAGAGTACATTTAAGTTAGATAATAATCCAAATTAACGAAAAATTTATTCACAAGTGAATTCACGCGAATGAGAACCATCGGGATAGAGTGAGGGTAGGAGAGAATACAAGCAGAGATTTATATGAGCTTCGAGAAACGTTAAAAAAAAAAGGGTGTGAGAAGTGACGAAGAAGGTAAAATAGGGGTTGATGGAGGAGATGACGAGGAGGGTAGCAATAAGAGGCAAGGAGAAAAGGAGCATGAAAAAAAAGCAGCGTCAATAAAGTTGCCTCAGTGAACTGGCAATCAAGTCAATCAACCGAATCATTAATTAGAAACTGCTTGAGAATTGCCCTCCCTTCTATCCCTTTTATCAGGAAACACCGTTTTTTTCTTTATATATGTGTAGAATGTATACGTATATATATATATATATATATATATATATATATACATATATATATAAGTATATAAGTATATAGGAAACCCTTATTTTGCGTCGAGAGTTGGAAAAAGGAAGCGGAGAACGAGGGATGAACGAGCGAGGTGAGTAAATATGTGAGAAAAAGTGGCGATTAAGGAAATGAAGGATTTTGCTTCAAGTGATGGAAACAATTAATTGAACGTAATCGATCTAAAACACCTTATCATATTATCATAAGTATTGTATTTTTTTTTAGCCTCGCAGAATTCTTTGTTTCATTATGTAGAGAAGGAAAATGAAAAAATTTTGAAAATCAAAAATTCACAATAATTTTCAGCCTAGTAAATTCAGCGCTATTTCAGCGTTTAAGCGAATACGAGGAAAATGAAAACAAAATAGTGTCTCATAGAAGGTAAAGTTATAGCTAATTTGAATAATCGAATGCGAATTTTAGCCAAAATTTAATTAGATTTTTAAAAAATTCATCCGCATTCTTTATTCTACTGATCGCGAGTCAATCAAGAATATATATTTCTTTTGCTGAAAAGCTTTTAAACAATGGGACACATGTGGTCAATAACTGGGACTTTGAAAAATATTATTCCTTCTCGCATTCGCGAGGTTGAAATGTATTGTGAAATAAGGCAAATTGTCTCGAGAGACTTGAGATCCCGAGGACGGTTCGTTGACCCTCTAGAAGATTAATAATGGCGTCCAATTATCATCTCCGACATTAAGGGGTGAAGTATACTGTATATGTAAAAAAAAAAAGGGAAGAGATGGAAAATGAGAAAGAGGGGAGGGGCGTTGAGAGAGAGAGAGAGAGAGAGAGAGAGAGAGGGAATTTGAAGCATTGAAACGCGTATCCACCCTTCTTTCTGTGATATGCTTAGGCGTATTAATTATGTGGCTGTGTGGAGCTTCTGTGTGTAAAGGGTTGAGGAGAAGGATGGAATGACATGCAAGATGATGAAACGGCAGGGACGATTATCGCGGGGGAAACGAGGGCACTTGTGCTATGAAAATTTTATGTTAAGCCCCGTCGATTGCTGTCACTGTTTTTTGCTCCCTCTCGCATTTATACGATTGTACTTTTACGACTACGAACATTTTACATGACAGACTGTCAATTTTTTTTTAATCGTTTACGCCACTAGTTATTATTATTATTAATTGTCCTTTAGTGTGAATGAAACAATCATGCAAAATTACAATGGAAAACAAAAAAATCATGTGTTTTGAATAATTAGAAATAAATATACGTTATGAGGCCCAGAGGCAAAGTGTATTCTATAATAATTTATAATTTATAATGTACGTTTAAAATTCCATTACTGATTGTTGTACAGACTGTCGATTCGAAGGAATGTAATTATACACGGACAAGTTTTATAGACATACATATATGATTAACGACTATACATATATATATATATATATATCTATCTGTCAATCAGAGCGAGTCAGGACTATATGCAACTGACCCACCATTCGGCGCCGGTAAAGTATAGCAAACCTCTTTGATAATTTAGAACGGAACCTAAATCAAGAAGGAAATAATAAAAATAAAAAAAAATAAAAAAAAACCGCGATCGCGGAATCCAGGGCTGACTTTGCGGCTGGCTAGGCTCGCCGGGTTTCATAAGTGGCGGGCTCACGCACCCCGGAAACCCGGTAAAAGCTGTTACTAGAGTCGTCGGCCTGTGAACATATATATTCACAACACACACACACATCTGCATATGTATAATAAAAAACATATATATGTATATATATAATATATATATAATATATATATATATAATATATATATAATATATATATAATATGCATATATATATACACTGTATGTCATGTACATTATTAAGGTATTGAGGTGAGGCCGCGACTGAAAAAAAAAACTGTAAAAAAATGCCATTGAGTGATGCTTGAGATTTAATGGGAAAATTTTCGCTTTACAGACATTCTCGAAAAGCTCGATTCGCCCGGACTTTTTATGGGGTAGATAAAGACTCCCCAAAAGAATTGTCACGCGTTAGAGTTTTAATTTGGTAATTATGGTCAAGTTACCATTAATTAATGAAATTTCTAGTAGAGATATATACAATAAATGTGCCAATCATTTTTATGACTCAACTGTCCTATTCCTCGAAATCTCAACTGTTTGTGAACAGCATTGTTTGCAAAAATTGCTGGCATATGTCCCTCACACTTGTGAGGGTCGTACGAGACGATAACGAATAGATAGAGAATAGCCCTATTCTAATAATCTATTTAGACTACCTATATATATATATATATATATATATATATATACATATATATATATATTGCACAAACTATAGTAAATATTCAAGGTATCATTATAGCTCTATAGATTTGCAGCTCTCAAACGTTTTTTCCTCTGTGAGCGTAATTCTCACAGCGTATAAACGACCTCGATGAATTAACGATCGATCCTCTTCGCGTATATACCGCTCGCGTCTATCAAAATCAATTTTTCGATAGACGAGAATTTAAAGATAAACAAAAATTGAAGAATCATTGGAATGAAAATAATTGTTAAAAATTCTCATTGTCAATGATGATTTTTAGATCGAGGCGAAATATCAACTTTTTTTCATTATTTTGACCTATCTTGACCCTCTTAATCGGAGGTGATAATTTTATTATTATTATTATTATTTTTATATTTATTTTTTAACCACGCAGAGGTGCAGTATCGCGTAAGTAAGACGCGTGTATTATGTTCGCATGTATAACGCCGTACACATAATACTATGCATGCCATGGTGAATCTCTCCCTCGGGCGTTTGTGCTGCTGCTGGTTCGCTCGTCCGTTCGGTCGTTCGTTTGACACAAACTCAAATGTCTGCATGTGTGTGTGTGTATGTTAACTAATATATATATATATGTATAGTTGTATGATCTACAGCAGCAAAGCCTATAGTATTTTTATATACGTACATATATATATATATATATATATATATATATATATATATATTGTAAGCCCACGATTATAATAATTTTATTTTGCCACATCGGCCTCTGTCCCTTCTTCCGAGTCACCCGGTACGCGTGACGCCGGGTTATACCGGTTAGGCTTTGAGACCCACCAAACAGACCGGAAAATATGCACGCTGCATAATTTAGCGTAGGTACTCTCGCGCGCGGTGGCGAACAAACGCGCGGTGAACGCCAGCGTCTATGTGTATGTATTTCTGTGTGTGTGTGTGTGTGTGTGAGAGAGGGAGAGGGAGAGAGAGAGAGAGAGAGAGAGAGAGAGAGAGAGAGAGAGAGAGAGAGAGAGAGAGAGAGAGAGAGAGAGAGAGAGAGAGAGAGAGAGAGAGAGAGAGAGAGAGAGAGAGAGAGAGAGAGAGAGAGAGAGAGAGAGAGAGAGGACACGCTAACAGGTGAGAGAAAAAGAGTGCAAAGACAGAGATGTACAGCTAGGAGGGGGAAATATATTCACACTAACACACACTTTTTTTTTATGCACAAGCTCCATTATAGTCCTCTCTTGCCAAATCACAAGCTTTGCCGTCTATGGATGGACGTTAAAACACATTGAGGCCATCCGCTCCACCTACTGTCCCTCTCTTTTAATTTTTTTTCTTCCTCCACTCATTTTTTTATTCTTCTATCTCATTGCCTTTTTTCTCTCTCTCTCTCTCTCTCTCTCTCTCCCTCTTTTCTCTTTTATTTCCCATTTCCATCGTCGTCTTGGCTTCTATAAGCTTTTTCGTCGCTCCGGAATATCGTAATGGGAGTCGATTTCCGTTTGGTCGAGGAATCGAGGGGGAAGAGAGAGAAAGAGAGAGAGAGAGGGAGAGAGAGAGAGGTCAATGGCCCCCTCCCCCACCCCGCCGGTTATAGAATATACACGACGATATCAGATATCTCTTATCTCCCCTTTTTCTTGCAGGTTTTCTTCTCTCTCTCTCTCTCTCTCTTTCTCTTCCCTCTTAATATTTCTCGTACCCATCAATTTCTCACCCCACCCCACATTTATAGCGGCTAATTCGTCTCGTGCCGACCACTCTGAGCTCGGACGATACGAAATTGACCGTACGAGAATGTGAGGTCAATGAAAATTAAGGTCGTCGTCGCCGGTGACGCGTTTGGCTGCACGCGAAACCCTCACTCGGTGTCTCTCGATCTTTTGGACAATCGTAAAATCTGATTGCCGTTAATCTCTGAATTCCATATAAGCGAATTAGTCAACGAGAAAGAATTGAGAAAAAAAAATTGACGGAAACAAACAAAAAAGCCGGAAAATTTTTGACGAATCGTAATGATAATTTTGCTCGGGAGAAATCGAATAAAAAACGTATAGGAAATTCAGGCAAAACCTAATAACGCCATTTTTTTTTTATCAGTCACAAACTTTTTAGCTGAATTTGAATATCGAAATTCGACATACTAGCGAAAATGAAGAATAATTTTAGCTGCTCCCATGTCATTTCGTTTAATCTGTAATGGATATAAAGCCGCACCCTTGTCTATGTGCGCTCGTTCATTTCTCTTTTAGCTCATTTTTTTTCCCCCCCTTTTTTTTCTTTTTCATTCTCGCTCTCTCTCTCTCTCTCTCTCTCTCACACTTTTTCGCTCTTGTTCCACGGAGAATGCGCGCCACTTTATATCCGTCCCGCGAGAGAATCCGTTCGACGATCGATTTTACATTCGGCGTGTGCGATGTTGAGGAGGGTCGTGGCGGCGGAGGGGGCTTTGCCGTTGCCATTCTGAGGCTCTCGGCGGCGTAAAAATGCATCGCGTATTTTATAATACACACATATTTTATATTTACTCATACATTTACATATAAATATACTGTGCTTGCCCTCTAATACATCCCACACACATACACATACACATATATATATATATATATATATATGTGTGTACATATATACTTATATATATATATATATATATACACATGGATGAAGAAATATAACGACGATATTTTCAGGCCGGGCAGTATATATGGTCGCGGCGTACTTGTAACCGAATATAGTACATAAATGTTTCTTGCTTGGAGAGAGAGAGAGAGAGAGAGAGAGAGAGTATGTGTGCTCTTTGTTGCTTTTGCCTTGTAAATTCCTGAGACATGACGAGGTGTGATGCAGCAGATCACTCACCGAATATCAGTGCGGATTGAACATTCGAAAAATTGAATGCTCTCAAAAAATTTTCATGCGCCAGTAGATAAGGAATTTCTCGATCAGACATGATTCTTATGTCATTCCTCGCTCCCCTGGAGAATTTTTTAACAAAATTTCGATCGGAATAGGCTTGTTTCTTTATCCTTTTTTGCCGGGGGAGTTTATAATGAGAAGAAAAAAAACGGAAAATTGAACCATAAGTGTTTTATTAAATGAGAAATTAATAACCAAAAAAATAGTAGATAATTATTATTACTTTGTTTCGGGAATTACACTGACAGTTTTCGCAATAAAAAAATTCACATTAAATTATATAATCGTTTCGCGAATGAGAGAGAGAAACGAAACTCGACGTACGCCGGGTCTATATTTAACGATAAAAAGTGTACCGCGTCAATGACCTTAACGCGGCCACAAAGCCGCGCGTATCTCCACACGAAACGCCGGTGATGGCGGTGAATTTTGTGTGATAATTCGTTTTCTCTCAACAGGGAGACCGAAATGCGGTATGAAAGAGATATTCGCACGGATCTCTATCTGTGTGTGTGTGTGTGTGTGTGTGTGTGTGTGTGTGTGTGTGTGTGTGTGTGTGTGTGTGTGTGTGTGTGTGTGTGTGTGAGAGAGAGAGAGAGAGAGAGAGAGAGAGAGAGAGAGAGAGAGAGAGAGAGAGAGAGAGAGAGAGAGAGAGAGAGAGAGAGAGAGAGAGAGGGGTGGGAAGAGAGAAAACAGAAAGGGGAAAGAGAGAAAAACTGAGGGGCAAGAGAGAGAGAGAGAGAGTGAGAGAAACCAAAGGTGCAGAGTTTGGGAACGCGGACTGTTGAGCGCGCTAAAAATGCCCCGCATAAAACTGACCTGTTCATGTATAAAAAAAAAAAAGAAGAAACTCTTTCGCTCTTCTCTCGTGATTCACTCGTGATTTCTGTCCTTCGCTGTTCCCATCCGCTGCCCAAATACGTGTCACGGTCGCAATTTAGCAGATTTTTTTTGTTCGTTAGTCTGATTTTTTTTTTGTGGCCCTTCAGTCGCTCGTCCCAAGCCAACGCTCGGCCCAAATTTTTCTCCCACAAAGGAGCGGATTAAAATTTTAGCATTACACATACCGCGATGTCCCGACTCGGTCAACTCGGCTATAAATATATTTTTTCTGCTTTCGTTAAATTCGAATGTGAACAAATTTCATGGAAAATTATGTGGATAAAAACTGTCATATTTATTATACTCAAAGGATTTAAAATTTTGCTGTATAATTTTCTGATAAAAAGTTAAAACTTTGTCACGGAGATGAAAAAAAAAAAATGTTTGTTATACATTTAATGTGTATACGACTCGAGACATGTATTCGCTTACAAGTTTAATCGTTCTTCCATTTATCGATGGAATTGCGGAAGATTTGTGAGTCAAACTCGCGCTTAACGATCAGATTTAACGATCAGTTAGGATATAGCACTGGTATATATATATATATGTATATATATACATATATATATCCCAGTTTTTTCATATTATATATATATATATATATATATATAATATGAAAAAACTGGGATATATGAGAAATCTGAGAAGTGAATTTTTCTTTCATTAAACATACGAGAGACTCGTTGTTCTTGAATTGAAGAGTGATCGAAGAAATAAAAAGATAGAGAGAGAGAGAAAAATGACGGCCGCCCAAGTGCATGAATGCATGGAACCGCGACGCACGGATATATCGCGATGAACCGGTTATGAAAAACGAGCGTTCTCCACGAATGTATTATGTGCGTCACGCGCGTGCATTTATTCGCATTTTCGTTGTCGTCGTCGTTGTCGTTGTTGTTGTTGATCGGAGCACAAGCTTGTTTTTTCGATAACGATTATCATCATCATCGAATTCAAATGATGAATGCACCAATAAACGAGAATGATTATATTTATATGCACGTGTGCGTATTTATATGCGTGTGTATATTTATATGTGTGTGTGTGCACCGCACAGTAATTGTGCAGAGAAAGAGACTTTTTTTTTTTAATGAGCATGAGATGAGAGAATTAACAAATTTTTTGAAAAATAGAATTTAGATGGACTGAATTTTGAAGGGTGAAAAAAATAACGATATGATATATCGATCGATACAATGCTCGACGACGATAATTTGACCTGGAATGGCCCATATATGGGTCTGATTAAAAAAATATATATTTTAATTGTCGACAAAATTTAACGGTACCTTGAATCGTCTTACAAGAGCAATCTATTATGTCACCGCATAGTAATTGGGCAGAGAAAGAGCTTTGTCTCGAAATAGATTTTTTTTTTTTTTTTAATAAGAATGAGATGAGAGAATTAACAATTTTTTTGAAAAATAGAATTTAGATGGTTTGAATTTTCAAGGGTGAAAAAAATAGCGGTATGTATATCGATCGATACAATGCTCGACGACGATAATTTGACCTGGAATGGCCCATATATGTGTCTGATTAAAAAAAATATATATTGTAATTGTCGAGAAAATTTAACGGTACCTTGAATCGTCTTACAAGAGCAATCTATTATGTCACCGCACAGTAATTGGGCAGAGAAAGAGCTTTGTCTCGAAATAGATTTTTTTTTTTTAATGAGAATGAGATGAGAGAATTAACAGTTTTTTTGAAAAATAGAATTTAGATGGTTTCAATTTTCAAGGGTGAAAAAAATAGCGGTATGCATGTCAATCGATACAATGCTCGACGATGATAATTTGACCTGGAATGCCCCATATATGTGTCTGATTAAAAAAATATATATTTTAATTGTCGAGAAAATTTAACGGTACCTCGAATCGTGTTTCAAGAGCAATTTATTATGTTTCCGTGAATTCAACTGTGCGTAAGCACGCACACCAGCCAACGCTCCAATGCGATGCGAGAGAATATTTTAAATTATAAATCTAATACGAGCATTATTAGCAATGAGATGATTCTGTGTGTTCGATTCAGGCCAGCAACGAGCGTGTTAACGACGATCGGGAATTAAGCTAAACAGAGACAGTGCAATTTGAAATTTAAGGCCGTCAATTATAAAGTTTTTCGTGCACGTTTCGTTCGTCACAAAAAAAAAAAATAAGCAAATAAAATAAATTACAAATATAATTAACCCTTTCCATATCATGTGAAAAATGGCATCTGATCCATACAAACATCGATCCGTCGAGTTTGATGTTTTTTTTTCCCTATTCAAAGTGGTTCTAAAAATACCTAAAAATTTGTCAATATACTTTGAACTTTGTAAAGTAAATGGCTTTAATTTATGTGTGAAAAAATATTAAATTTAGTATAATTTAATTATCGACGAATAATCAATAATTGAGCAGAGAAATTGAATCGAACGGACCACGAATGATCCATGTTTGTACGGATAGGGTTAAACTTTATTTTTTTTTCGATAATAATACAAGAAAGAGAGAGAAAGGAAAAAGGATTTTATTCCATTTAAATTAATTCTATTTGAATGAAACAATATTTTATAAGAAATTTAATGCTTGCTTAAATATAATATAACGAGAATTAAATTTTTCGTTTAATTGAAATTATTATTTTTGTATTTTGAATGAAATTGATGAATTTTTTTTTTTCGTATTATGTAGTGAATAAATTTTCACGAGGTGAAAAAATAAAATTCTTTCTTCAGCCTGTACCGCGGGCACGTCGCCCTGGCCAATTATTGTTACGCGGGCCGAGCACCATGCGAGTCGCACTCAGTTTCCAAGTGGGGAAGGTTAGGGGCCGCCGGACGAGACCGGCAAAAGTATTGACTCGAGTGAGTGAGTGAGCAAGAGAGAAAGAGGGAGAGGGAACGACACGAAACGCGAATTCAGCTGCTCGAAGCCTGCCGGAGTTTCCCCCTGCGACTCGAGGAGAGGCCTAACAGGGTTATTTGGGGTAGGTCCGGGGGAACGATGAGGCAGAGACTCGTCAGTTACTCTCCACCACAGACTCGGTCACACAGCCGCCCTCGAAACTATTGCCCACGCATACCTATCAATATATGTATATATATGTATATATATATATATATATATATATATATATATATATATATATATGTATATGTATATATGTATATATATATATATATATATATATATATATTTCTTTTAGGCTTCCCCTTCTCGTTTTGCTTCGTCTGGTCTAAGCACTTTTTCTCCCTCCCCCTTTGCCACCTTCTCCGCCACTCTTTTTTTTTTTACTCTTCGATTTCTTTTCCCCGTATAAACTGAGACTCGACAAACTCAGAGCAGCCATGTAAGAGCGGAGAAATGGCTCGAAGGCACATTCAGTTTTAAAAAAAAATTACGAGAAAAAAAAAATATTCTGTGAACGAAATTTAAATGATGTTTGCAGGGAAAAATATTACAAGAGCGATTCGAATAACATTTACTGGGGGGAAAAAAAACGTAGAGCTTTCTCGACACATTCAACCATGCCATATGGAATTGCGAAAAATAAAATAAAAAATGAAATAAGCAAGAAAGAAAAATTGAAGAAATTGCATAATAAAGAGGGGTCAATATTTCTACGATCGAGAATATTTTTGCCTGTAAAAGCTCAATGTGGATTGAAACGGAAAAATCACTTCTCGCGTGAGAAATAAAGGTAACAAGAGAAGAAAATTTATCAAAGATTCTGGAATCGACAAGCTAGAAAAGTGTCCGGTGTACATCGAGCTAAAACAAGTTGAAAATATTTCTGAATCCCAAGAATCATGCCGTTATTGCATTTTTCTCCGCAAAATTATTTGAATGACAGGCTAATCACGAAATGTAATTGCCCATATTGAAAATGAAAAATAAAGTATATTGCGAGTCGTCGTGACCCGATAATTTTTCAATTCCTAGAAATTCAAGAGAATTTAATTTTGACAATTCCCGATATGAATTTAGATGTGTGTTAGTATGGCCAAGTGGATATTATTATTATTCGAAAATAGAGAAATGAAAGGAATATGGCAATATATAACGAAAAGCAGCGAGAGGGCCCACAGTTTTATTGGATCGCTCACGCGTGGCACGCGTGTTATCGATTCGGTAACCCCGTCTGCTGGATGACAAGCCAGGCTAACCCGTTAATCGTACTGTACATTGCATTTATGCCCACGTACATAAACATATATATATGTACACACACACACATATAAATATATATATACATATATATATATATATATATACATATATATCAATATATATATACATATATATCAATATATATATATACATATATATATATATATATATATATATATATATATATATATATATATAGATACATGATACGTTACGATGGGCCCAGCCAGGGTTACGTACAATTGGTAAGCGGGCGCGGATTAGTCACGAGAGCGAGCTCGCATCTGGGTAACGACAGGTGTTACCGCTGCACGACGAAACACCCGCGTAAACCCCCCCGCCCCTTGTTGCCCTTCTATATCTATGTAATTCGTAGCTATAATCTATATGCGTGTATCTCTATCATAGTGCAACTATAGAGCATTGCATCGATCTACAGCTGTATCTACTAGTAGAAATGCTAGGATAAACGATACGAGCTGAATAAGTCGAAATTTATACAATTATAATTATTTTTATTTTTATTTTTATATTTAATAATAATATATAATTTTATATTTATGTAATTTGTAGCCATAATCTATATGCGTGTATATCTGTATCTACTAGTAGAAATGCTAGGATAAACGATACGAGCTGAATAAGTCGAAATTTATACAATTATTTTTATATTTATTTTTATATTTAATATTTAATATTAATACATAATTTTATAATTTTATATTTATGTAATTTGTAGCCATAATCTATATGCGTGTATATCTGCATCTACCAGTAGAAATGCTAGGATAAACGATGCGAGCCGAATAAGTCGAAATTTATACAATTATAATTATTTTTATTTTTATTTTTAATATTAATATATAATTTTATAATTTTATATTTATGTAATTTGTAGCCATAATCTATATGCGTGTATATCTGCATCTACCAGTAGAAATGCTAGGATAAACGATGCGAGCCGAATAAGTCGAAATTTATACAATTATAATTATTTTTATTTTTATTTTTAATATTAATATATAATTTTATAATTTTATATTTATGTAATTTGTAGCCATAATCGATATGCGTGTATATCTGTATCTACTAGTAGAAATGCTAGGATAAACGATACGAGCTGAATAAGTCGAAATTTATACAATTATTTTTATATTTATTTTCATATTTAATATTAATACATAATTCTATAATTTTATATTTATGTAATTTGTAACCATAATCTATATGCGAGTATATCTGTATCTACTAGTAGAAATGCTAGGATAAACGATACGAGCTGAATAAGTCGAAATTTATACAATTATTTTTATATTTATTTTCATATATAATATTAATACATAATTTTATAATTTTATATTTATGTAATTTGTAGCCATAATCTATATGCGTGTATATCTGTATCTACTAGTAGAAATGCTAGGATAAACGATACGAGCTGTTCGAAGCGATGATAGGAGACGAGAGCATCGTGTCTGACCAACGCTGAGCCGAATCTCCTTCCGATGCCCGCATTACACTTATCATTGCTTTCGTTGTATAAGTCGAAATTTATGCAGATATAATTATTTTTAAATTTATATTTAATATTAATATATCATTTTATAACTT
>OY769904.1:6867032-6869532 GCA_963669185.1 Dyspetes luteomarginatus
AGAGAGAGAGAGAGAGAGAGAGAGAGAAAGAGAGAGTGAGAGAGAGAGAGAGAGAGAGAGAAAGAGAAAGAGAGAAACTCCAAGAGCGCTCGTCGGTATGAAATAAAAGCGCCCTTTTAATGGGCAATACTAATCAATGAAATACGCGAGCGCGAGAGAGCACATGCTGACCGAACGGTCGCTGTGTGCCGCCGTTTGCCGGCATAGCTCGCAAGCGTGGCCGAGCAAACAAAGGGGGGTTATATATGTGAGCCTCGCGATCTTTTTCCTCTCTTCCTTTCTCCCCTTTCTACCCCCCCCCCCCCCACCCCCCACCTCTCTACACGTCCCTCTCCGTACTTTTTCCTATATGAACATTACATGGAAAGAGAGAGGGAGAGCGAGAAGGGACGAAACAAGGAGAGAAAGGACAGAGGGCGCGAGGAGCAGTAGAGAGCAAGAGAATCGACGAAAGATGAGATGAGGATGACTGTGGCAAAGAGAAAAGGATGAAAGAGAACGAGCGATAGAGAGTCGAGAGGGCGAGGAGAAGCTAGAGAGATGGAATTATTAAAAGGGAAAGGCAGATATATGTAGTATATAGAACATATATGTACACATATATATATATATATATATATATATATATAGAACATTACATACATATATATATATATATATATATATAAGCTGAAAAACGTTAGAGAGGCCGATAATGCGAATAAAAGTGCGAGAGGAAACGAGAAACAGAGAGAGAGAAATACGAGGAATGGTTGGCGGGTGAATGAACAAGAGAGTGAGAAGGAAAGAAAGGGAGAGCCATGATATTTTTCAGGATGGGATATTTAACGCGTTGGCCAGGTCAGTAACCCGAAGCAGCAGAACCGTCGATTGGCCGCTGCGTGCGACGCTCTGCCACGAATTCCCGTGCCAGGATTGGCTGAGCCAAGGCGGGCCCTGGACCTACACCAACTCAATGCGCCACCACCACCGTCGTCGCCGTCGTCCCCGTCGTCGTCGTCGTCGTCGTCGTCGTCGTCTTCGTCGTCGTCTTCGTCTTCTTCGTCTTCTTCTTCTTCACCGCTCGCAGCCCCGCGATAGCTCACGCACAGCACGCACGTTCGAACCTCATTATGTATATATATATATATATATGTATATATATATATTTATTTATATATATATATGTATATAATTATACAAACGTAGGCATATATTATCGTATATATATATACATAGGTATATATACATTTATACATGTATATATATATATATATATATATATATATATATATGCAGAGATTTATACGAGGGTGTAAAGTGTAACACGTACACGAGGGTACGAACCTCATTCTCGACGAAGAACGCGTATACATTACGTACTCACCCTCCCACACCCTATGCATACGTCACTTTTACTGGGCATTCGGCGCGGAGAGAGAGAGAGAGAGTCGAAGTTTTTGCCTCTCGCATGCCTTCCGCTATAACGATCTGCCTTTTTATATATTTCCTCTAACGGTAAATTTCATAGTTTAGACTCTTTTTTTTTTTATTTCTCAGATGTGATCGTCGAATCAAGTATCGATCGATGTCGAATCAAGTATCGATTTCAAAATGTTCCGAGTAAAACAAAAAAAAAAAATTTCAAATTACGAAATAAGTTTTGGAATTATCACACAGGTGATATATGAGTTTGATACTCTGTCACGCAAGGATTTTCGTTTTTCGTTACTTTGGCGATTTTCAATTTATTTCAGACGTTGAAAGATTGAAATATTTTTTTTGTCAGAATCATGTGATGGTTTTTCATATAGGATTAAAATTTTATTTGAAATTTTTATATGTATTCAAAGCTCTCGCGATATTGCGGCAATAAAAACGAGAATTTTTAGTAAATGATAATCAAGTCGATCAGGATGTTTTGATTTTTTTTCTTACGTAATAAATCTGAGCAATCTGATCGGATCAGCAATGACTATAAAAAATACATAAATTTCATTTCAATTAAAAATATTTTCCTCAGCTTAACCGTTTATCTAATATGCAAGATTCTACGATTATTAAAAGATAAATAAAAGATAAATTAAATCTGCATGAAGGAAATATTTTTGCCGAGCGTTTTGCACTCAGTTTTTTCTATAAAAAAAAGCTCTTAAAATTATTCATCATTGAATTGTATAAAACTAACATAATTTATTTTTTTGCCATTTTATAAATAGCAAAAACATTTTCCGAGGCGTTTAATATTACGTAACGTATTCGGGAATTATTGGTTATTCAAATGAAAAAAAAATAAAAAATAATAATAATAAATAAAAGAAAATAGAAGAAAGCTTCCTGTTACGTGGACTGAGAGTGTGATTTAATTGGAAACTATACGAAGTACGAAGCACGAAGAGAAGGAAGAAAGAATAGAGTAGAGCTGGTGTAACGAACAGAATACGATTTCAATGAGGTATAGAAACACTTTCGAGAGATTGCCCTTCGATTAATTGAGTATTCTCAAAGGGACGGGGGAGAG
>OY769904.1:6872032-6902032 GCA_963669185.1 Dyspetes luteomarginatus
GAGCAAGAGTACGTAGAGAAGGATGAAAAAAAAAAAAGTCGACATTTATTTTCCTTCGATTTAAAAATGTTAAGAAAAATCAACTTCCAAGTACTACGACAAATTTTTATGCGGAAGGGATATCGAGCACTATAACGTTTTGCTTTAATTAAATGTCATGGCGAGCAATAATCGCAGAAATATATAACGACGAGAACGATGAGGAATGTCATGGTGGGTGCTCGAGCGTGCTCTCTGGTGTGCACTCGAACGATTGTGCGTAAATTAACGATAAGACTCTACAACCAGTAGAAAAAATATAATCTCTTGACTTTTCTATATATATATCGACATTGTGTATATTTTCAGTGATTGGCACTTTGAAATGAGAAAAAATAATAATAATTGATTCATCTGATTAAAATCAGGTCGATTTAGAATCAAACAGAATTAAAATCCATTTAAACTTCAATCCGAATCGTGTCTAAAAATTCATTATTCTCTGTCTAATGAAAATATATTTAATTTAAATAAATAATAATGTCGTCATTCGGAATTCAAATCTAAACAATTCAACTTGATCACACACTAGATAGCAATAATTTTGTATCGGCCCTACAGCATTTCTCGATTGCTCTGAATGCCATATTATCATTGGCAAGGCCCTTTTTGTACAATTTCATACTATTTTTTAATAATAAAAAAAATGGTTTTTCTCACCACTCGCGAATGTCCTGTATAGTTAATTCAAATATCGTTCATATATATTATTGCCATCTATTCTTTGCGATTTTTTTTTATATACTTTGCGATATCCAATCGCTAAAAAAAATGTGTATGTATATATATATATGTATATATATGCTACAAATAATTTTTACATGCCTTGTGATATCCAATCGCTATAAAAAAAAAAATCGATATATATATATATATATATACATATATGCACTCGGCAGCGTCCAGGTAGGAGAAGTGCAATGCACGCATTGCATCAGCGTTGATTGTTGCACTTGGACTTGTTCCTCCTCTCCCCCCTCTCTATGATTCCAGCCATATGGCATATGGCGGGAGCGAACGCTGTGATGGCGATTCGCTCGGTTTTCAATCCGCGAGTCAGATCGTGCGAGTACGAGAGCAAAACTAGCAAAAGGGTGACTGTCGAGCAGAATGCGAGTAAGAGCGAGGTAGATGGAGTGATGAGATAGAGAGAGAGAGAGAGAGAGAGTTTGCCCTCACCGCGGACTAGAGCGCTCTATTATTGGTCTAGACCAATCGAGATATGAGAGGCACACACGAAGGCCACGGGAGAACCGATAACGCTGATATGTCATATATATATATTTGTGTGCATGTGTATGTGTATGTTGGCACTTTGATTCGCTTTCTTGAAGGCCTCGACCCTTGGAGGTTGATGATCCATATCTCGATTACACTCTATATCGTACATTAAATACATACTTCATCATCTATATACATATAAATATATGTGCATACTTTTCTTGAAGTACAAAAAAAATTCACTGCGTATCAACCATCGCAAATCCCTTAAAACTCATTTAATCATATTTTCTATTAATTCGTATTTTGCATGCAGCTCAATTTCCCTCGATTACATTTTAATAATGTTGTTTGCTTGAAATAGAAAAAAAAAAACATCGATCTCCTATTATGAAGGCAAACTGCATACGTTGCGATTGCATATATTTTTTGCAATAAAATTTTAATTAATGCACTCTGTGTCGACCCCATTTTGTACTTGGTCTGTAATACAAGAAATCAACTGCAGACTTTATACATCGGGTAAATTGCGTCCTCTCGTTATTCGTGAAACTCGTAAAAGTTGTTTCGTGCTTTTCTCGTGAATTCTGATATCTGAGGGAGGATTTTTCAGATTTTTTTCCTAATTTTTAATTATGGATTTATGGTCGATTTTACATGAAATGCTCCACATATATATATATATATATATATATATATATATATATATATATATATATATATGCGTGGCAATTGTATGCAGTTAAGGGAGCAAACTACAGTGTGTAGAAGAGCCACCAGCTACGAAAGCGAGCACAGAGAGAGAACTCACTTCGTTCCATCGTCTATGTCAAATCGCGTCCTCTCGTTATTCGCGAAACTTATAAAAGTTGTTTCGAGCTTTTACCATGAATTTTAATATCTGAGGGAGGATTTTTCAGATTTTTTCCAAATTTTTAATTGCGGATTTCGGTCGATTTTACATGAAATTCTCCACACACACACACACACACATATATATATATATATATGAGCGTGGCAATTGTATGTAGTTAAGGGGGCAAACTACAGTGTGTAGAAGAGCCACCAGCTACGAAAGCGAGCACAGAGAGAGAACTCACTTCGTTCCATCGCGTTTTCACCCCCGCAGTGCTCTGCCTCGTGTGGTGAAACGGGGGTGTGGGGTGGCGCCGCGTCGGCGCGGCGTCGGGACAACCCCCCTCTGAATTTTGCCGCCAAAAGTATGCACTTCTCGTCTCGAGTGGTCCTACATGCAGCGGAAGCGTCGCACCCGCTTCAGAGCCTTTCCACCACCACCCCCTCCCCCACAGCGCCTCGCAACCCCTTTGCTGCTTATACCACCCCCGTCGCCGATCCTCCCGTTCGACGGTAAAACCGCTCCGCTGTCTAGGAGAGCTTGTTATCGCACCTCGTGCGAGGCTTCCACTGCTTTTGCTTGCTTCTGCTGCTACTGCTGCTGCTGCTGCTTCTGCTGTGTGCAAGCCATGTGAGGGGCTAGACGGGTCGAGGATGAGGTGAAAGAGAGAAACCTATATATTAGGGTATAACCCTTATATACATATATTAGGCCTTGTATAACTTATTTATATATATATATATATATAGATATATATATATATATATATATAGAAGGCCTGATATATATATAAGGCATATAAGGCCATATATATATAGGTATTATGTGGCAATATTTCAATGATTTTTATTTATTTTTTACTTTTGAAGAATAAACAAAAACATTTCACACGATATTTACAAATTTATTTGCAATACCAGGAGCAATCGCATTTCTCTCCATTACGTGCACTTTCAACCACATGACCTCGCGTCCGTGACGTCGAGGCTTGAAACCGTGGGTGTTTGCAACACGAGGCATGCTGCCCCTCGACGAACCTCTAATTCCCAGCACGATATTTGTCCTGGAATTAAACGAACACGTGCCGTCTATATAGGAACTCTGCGAGCAAGAGAGGTGTAGATTATTGTATAAACAATTATCAACGTATCATACAAATGTTAATTGACCTTCGATAAAAAAAAAAAAACTCCTCCAAAAAGTTTTCATGCAAAATACAGAATATTATATTTTCAATAATGGACGAAAAATTGTCACTTTTTAGCCCAAAGAAGTTCGAATTCGATTAAATTTTCAAACGCATGTAGAATTTTACAAAATTGCATAATTGTTCAAACCACTACAACCCTTTAATTCAAGCATGGCCACACCCCACGAATTGTCGTTGAAAATTTTTATCCTCGGAATTTTTTTTTTTTTTTTTCTATTTCATTTCCGAGCCCCCAACTTTAACAATAAAACGAACGCGAGACAGAGTTCGTATTATTTTAACTCGCCTCCTCGTGTCGTCTCAGCATTGCTACGAAATCATATTTTTTAATACTTTTCTCTCGCTCACACTTGCTCGTCATTGCGATTTTCATCTCTTTCTCTTACCCTTTTTCCATTTCTCATATGCACACACACACTCGGTCTCTCGCTGTTTCGGCAATTTTCCTCTTTGTTTAAAATTCTCGCGAGTAACTGCCGTCAGGAGACGCTTACAGCTACTTTCTCCATAACTTTTGTAATTAAATCTGGCTGTATTCTATATATAGAGCACATTCTATATATATATATATGTATATATTATATGTACATATATATATATATATATATATATATATATATATATATATATACATACAGAATGCGCTCGAGAGCAATGCGCACTTTGCGACACAGATGAGGGGGTAGTACAGAGGGGATGACGATTTCGCGTTTCTCAAGGCCTTAAAAAGCACGTCGTAACAGTCACATTTTCATTCTCTGAGAGCGCCTCGCTTCAAGAGTCGGCTCTTTCCACTGTTATAAACTACCCCACGACATCCGCAGCTCCAACAAACTCCGCGCCCGCGAGCAAAGCCCCGGCTCTTGTCAACTTGCCTCGCGAGGATTTAGCCAGTCAGATATACCCATTGAGGCTTCTTCAACTGTGCACTCGTGTGGCTGTGCATATAACGCACCCCATATATATATATATATATATATATATATATATGCATATATCAATGAATGATTTTCCTATAATTAAAGGGTACAAACAACCCCTTAATTCAAACAAACAATCGAGAAGAGATTTAAATAAAGAAAATTGGATTTATTTTTATAAAAATGAAGCTTTGTTGAAATTAACAAAACTATTTGGAATATAATAAAATTATTTAACGAAATGAATGATCGATCTCGACTACGTAATTCTGAACACCGTCGAGATAAAATCGTGCAATTTCTTTTGCCATATATTTGTGTACAAATAAAATCGTTATTTTTGTAATTTTACATTTTTACTCGATAAATAGAGCTCGTATTTTCTCGCTTCAAGTTGGATGCTTGGAAAGTTCATTCTTGGAAAGTTTATCGGCTAACAACGTCGAAGGTGTTCGCCATAACCGTGCTATTCTGTAATAATTGGGAACGGGGGGAAAAATATGGGCATCTTGGTGGAGTCTGTGCGTGTAGAGAGAAGAGATGAGAATTCGTGTTTGCCTGGAGAGTCCAGGATATATAAACTTCGGTGAACTAGAGAGAGCGAGAGCGGGAGAAGTCTGGCACAGGCGCGGGGTCGACAGAAAACTCTGGGACCTTAGGCGGCTCGGGTTTTATGACTCGAAACGAAACATGAAGCTCCTTCCAGGAGAGAGAGGGGAGAGGGCGAAAGAAGGAGAAAAAGGGGAAAGAGAGCCCGCGGGTCTTGCCTCCCCCGAGAGTGCAAGAAGAGGTACAATAACGCAGCCAATTTTTCACGAGCTACCAACACCACACGACAGCGACAATATACTTCCCTCTCTCTTTCTATCCTGCATATGTTTATGCGTATGTGTGCATGTATCGTTTTTCAGTCAGCTCGCACAGTCTAAACAAAATAAAATAAAATCCATCACCCCCCACCCTCCCCACCCGTTATAAGAACACGATCGCGTGTAACTGGAACATACAGCACGATAAAAAAGTCATCACCGATCGAGCGTAAAAATGTTTTCAGTTCATTAGGAAGTTTTCAAATTCTATCAAATTTTTATCATCATTTTACAACGTGGAGGGTCTTGAAAATTTATAAAAATTAATTTATAAGCGCGTATCGTTCACACTAAAGACTCGAATATTTTACCCAGATTGAATAATTCCCAAAATCTATTGGAAAAAGTTTTAGTGAATTTGTACGTATGCTTTACAAACACAGATATAAACTGTACGAGTGTCACGTGGTCTTCCATCCCCTATCAGTTTTGTGGGTGGCGCACATACGAGACTCGAGGATCGTCAACGTAATAGTCGCCACTCTTCACCGCAGTGCACGCTGATACGGAATATATATATATATATATATATATATATCTACTTCGTCTGTGCATGTACTGCTGGATCTACTTCGTCTGTGCATCTACCGCTATATTTACTGTAATACGAATTTTCGAATACTGCTACGAATACTGCTCTATCTACTTTGTCTGTGTATCTACTGTAATATGAATTTTCCAATACTGCTACGAATACTGCTGTACCTACTTCGTCTGTGCATCTACTGCTATATCTACTGTAATACGAATTTTTGAATACTGCTACGAATACTGATCTATCTACTTTGTCTGTGTATCTGCTGCTATATCTCCTGTAATACAAATTTTCGGATAGTGCTGTATCTACTTTGTCTGTGTATCGAATGCTATATCTACTATAATACGAATTTTCGAATACCGCTTCGAATACTGCTGTACCTACTTCGTCTGTGCATCTACTGCTATATCTACTGTAATACGAATTTTCCAATACTGCTACGAATACTGCTGTATCTACTTTGTATATGCATATACTACTGTATCTATTTTGTCTGTGCATATACTGCTATATCTACTTTGTCGGTGCATATCCTGCTATATGTATTGTAATACGAATTTTCGAATACTGCTACGAATACTGCTCTATCTACTTTGTCTGTGTGTCTGCTGCTATATCTACGGTAATACAAATTTTCGAATAGTGCTGTATCTACTTTGTCTGTGTATCGAATGCTATATCTACTATAATACGAATTTTCCAATACTGCTTCGAATACTGCTGTACCTACTTCGTCTGTGCATCTACTGATATATCTACTGTAATACGAATTTTCGAATACTGCTACGAATACTGCTCTATCTACTTTGTATATGCATCTACTGCTGTATCTATTTTGTCTGTGCATATACTGCTATATCTACTTTGTCGGTGCATATCCTGCTATATCTACTGTAATACAAATTTTCGAATACTGCTGTAACTACTTTGTCTGTGTATAACTCAATCTCACTACTTTTACATCCTAACACTAAGCTCGTATTTTATACACATTTGATACATAAAATACGAGCCTAATGTCAGAATGTAAAAGTAGTGAGAGTGAGTTATACACAGGCAAAGTAGATATAGGAGTATCAGTGTACGTATACGGACAAAAAATATTCTCCACGCAGCACGCGCTCGTAGTTTAATATGTATATGTGTAAAATGGGGCTTAGAATGAGGCTATGAGAGACCAAGGCATCGCCAGAAGAAGAATATATATATATATATATATATATATATATATATATATAAATATATATATATATTCTTCTACCCACAAGAGATGGAGTAACAAGTCAACGTGAATCGATTCTCTCGGAATCGAACTTCTCTGGGCAGGTTCGACGCCCTTCGAAACTGGAGAATTGCCTTCAACGGCGGCCGGGACACTCCCAGGTGCGAAGGGTGGGCCACCCTCTCTGAAGGATTTCCGGGCTACGCGCCGACTCGCAGCCAGCTCACTCTCACCAGACTCTTTCTGTGTGTGTGTGTGTGTGTGTGAGTGTGTGTGTGTGTGTGTGTCTCACTCCACCACACTTTTCCTTCGTCTACTTCTTTCGGCAAATCTCACTTTTTCTCTCTCGCTCATTCTTGACTCAATTTCCCATTTAAATATAAAAATATAAATCCTCAAACTGTCGCTCATTCTTGACTCAATTTCTCATTTAAATATAAAAATATAAATCCTCAAACTTTCAGAGCCTGGCTGGCATGCACTGCTTTGTTTTTTTTTTTTTTTTCTTACAACGTGACCGCAATTTCTCGAGTTCCTTAACGATTTTTTTTAATTACAAAAATATCTCTCAATAATGGAGGAAAATATGATTTTTCCACAAACATTGTTTTGTTTTTGATTAAAAAATTATTAGTTTTATTTATATGATTTTTTTTACAGCAAATTTTGTTTTTTTGTGTTAATTGATCTTCGTTGTTAATTAATTAATTAGTTAATTTTTAACGTTAATGTTTCATCTCAAAGGTGATGCGAGTATATAATTTAACTCGTAATTCATCAGCTATACACAACTGATGGCTGTACGAGACACTCCACCAGACACACACACACACACACACACACACACACACAGTCACTTAGTATTAATTCTCAATTCACGTACCCTCGTAACATACTAAGTACTCTACAACACCAGTGTGTAAGGAGGGAATCGCGTGACCTCTCACTTTCGTCCAAGCGCGGGCAGGTTCGATGCCCTTACACAGCCCCATGTCACGTCGTGTGTGTCGTCGCCTCCCCCCTCCCCCCTCCATCCCTGCCCCGGCGCCCCTCCACCTTCCTCGAACGATGACCCGCGCAATACAACAATAGGGACACGAAAAAAAAAAAAAAATGAAAAAAAAAATAATAATAATACATATGTGCAGCAACTATGCTGCACATGTGCATATGTGCAGGAGCAACTTGTCTGCGAAATTTTTGTATCGCTCTATACATTAATGCAAGAGCCAAACTTTTCAACAAAAAAACAAACTAAAATTGCTTTTTAAGGACAAATAAATGTAGCAAAAGTGATAATAGCATCGTGGGAAGAAGAAGAAGAATTCTAAGACGAAAAATTTCTTATAAAAGCGTTTTTTAACACGTGGAAAAAGTTTAAAAAAAGTTTGGTGGGAAAGGGTTAAAAATTCTAGTTGAAAAGTTGGGAATTGAAAATTGAGAAAAAAAGTACTTTTTTTTTTACTATTCTGGAAAAGCAGAAAAAATACGTTATTTCATTATTTTTCTGGATAAATAATTAGGTTGTTGTTATATCATCTTGATAAGATAAAAATCAATATTTTCGTAAATTAATATCTTTGGTGTAAAAAAAAATTAAGATTTCATTATTCTTACTTATCATTGGCATTAATCTCTTCCCTTCGATCTCAAAATGCTACATATCATTTGAGGCAAATTATATATTCCGGCCTGGATAAAGTTAAAAAAAAATTGTATAATGTTGATAGAAATCGAAAAAGAAGAAGAAGAAGAAGAAGAAGGGGAAGTGCAAAGAAGTGAGAAAAAGCACGAGACTAAAAAAGCCTCTCGTTCTCTCGCCTTGGCAGGGTCCCCCTTTGGCGTCTTCGGTCCTCTTCGGCCGAGCCTCGATCCTTCTTGTGCCCGGCGCGAGCTTCGGCTGTTTTCATGGCCGTCATTTAGTAGGTTCATTCACCCCTCGTCATGGCCGTGGGGCGAGAAGAGGGAGGCAAGAGAGGCAAAAGAGTCGGCGAGCTGGAGGATGCAGCGAGGCGAGGGGAGGTAGGGAGAGATTGCCAAGGGGAGTTACGTGGCAAGGGGAAAAGGCACAGTGTAGCCAGACGGCACGTACGGCTTGCGGTGTGCCGGGAGAGACCGCGAGAGAGAGAGAGAGAGAGAGAGAAAAAAGAGCGTTGAGAGGGAGAGAGAAAGTGAGGGGAAGAGCAAAAGCGACGAAACGAATGAGTGAAAGAGAGAAAGAGAGACAGAGAGAGAGAAAAGAGATTGAAGTACACCGCACGCAGGAATGGCAGAGAGTATGGTTAAAGTGAGAGAGGGGATTTGATGCGTGAAAGAAAAAGAGAAGGAGAGAGAGAGAGAGAGAGAGAGAATGAAGAACGCATCAACGAAGGTGGTGGGCTACTGGAGAAAGAAGAAACGAGATAGATACAGAGACCAAAAAAAGAGTGCGTGCCTGGCGCTGGATTTGTGGTATGTCTGTCGCTACATATATATATATACATATATATATATATATATATATATATATATATATATATATATATATATATATGTATATGCGCACGCCACATTGAATGTGTTGAATGTTTGAATGTGTTTGAGGAAGAGTAAGCGGGGCGAGCGAGAGAGGGTGAGGGGGGGGGGGGGGGAGTAAGGGAGAAAGGGAGAAATGCGATAGGGAGACTGACACAGAGCGAACTGGCTAAGGGGAAAGGAAGAAGGGACCAAAGGAAAAAGAGTTAAGGCAGGTCTGGGTTCGGCGAGGGTGAATGTGTGATGGCGTAGGCCCGGCAAGACTCTCTTTGTAAATCTCCCAACGCTGTTTTGCTCGATACGCCGCACAATATACGAGAATTTTCTTTCCAACTCGTTATTTATTGTATTTTTTTTCTTTCATTATTTATAAAGTTTTATTATCGTTTTATTATCCTTCGTTGTATATATTTATTCCTGGATATTTTTTCCGTTCGATCTCTATTATTTTATTTTTATTCAGTTGCTCCTTTTGATTTTCTTTTAATTTGAGTCTTTTTTTTTTAATTTTGCAATCAGAATTAATGATTTTTCGATATCTCTGGATGGTCTGAAATGAAAAATTAGAATGATGGAATTAATCATTAAATTTTTTTTTTTTTAAACTTATTATTTTGCTCTTTCTCATGTGCTCGTCCTTCTTCGTATCTCTCTCGCTGTAACTCTCCCTCTCGTTCTGGATCGTGCGTGCTTTCCGTTTCGCCTCTGTACTCACGTACATCCGCGCGAAGCGAGCGAGCAAACGAGCGAGCTCTCGGTACAACAGCAATAGCAGCAGCTCAACGCCTCGCATGCGGTGAATATCTCGTGTGTCCGGCCAAGGCCTAAATTTAGGCGTCCGCCGGAAGTATGCCAACCGAGCCGAGAGGGAGAATGAGAGGAAGGGCAAAGGACCGCGACGACCTTCGACTGCCATACATATATCGACGAGTATAAATCTATACTGCATACTCGAGGGTTGAAAAAATTGTCTCCGTAATTTCTGGTTTTTTGATAAAACGAAATATCCATCCATTCAATGCTGGAAAATTTCTGCATTATTTTCCAAGTCGACGCCAGTTATTATGTCTCGATTATATTTTTCATTTAAATATATATATATATATTTTTTCTTCCAAAGCGAAATATTTTTATCCTATTATAATCAGGGTAGGAAATAATTTACGATATTTTTATCGATGTTTAATATGTATTACTTTTTTTTTACCAATTGGCTTTTTATCAATTGTCAATTGGCAGAGGCATTCATTTGCCTTCTATTTTTTATTTTAAAAAAATGCTAAATCGAACTTAAAAAAAATATTTTTCAATCCTAAGTCTTATTGGAATCCTTCTTTCTCTTATTTGAACAATGATATAGTGTATTTAATAAAGATATTTTTTTTTTGTTCTTTTTTTTTTCTATTCTCATTTCGTGGCTTTCGCGTGGATAATATAAGAGGCAGAACGTCAACATAGTGGAGTAATAAGTCTCTCGTTTCACTTGGATTCCCAAGCACAGTGGTTCGACTGTGTTGCTTTGGCCCACTATCGTCCGCTCAACTAATATATATATATATATATATATAGAATACAGAGTACATGCACATTGCACATAAATCCATATCGCAAGGAAAAATTTACACGTTTAAACGACGTCGCAAGACAAAACATTTTCCACTTAATTATCGCCATAAAAATTTGTAAAATTTTCGTCAAAAGTTTAACTTATTGTGTAATCGAGCCAAACTCTCTTACCGCGATTCTCTCAGGAGACTTATTCGACAATACTTACGAAAATACGTCCACATAACATTTGCGAAAATGTCGCAAAGTTTTGTGGTATCGTCGTCGAGAGTCACACATATATATATAGAATATATATATATATATATATATATATATATATATATATATATATATATAGAAACAACGTAGAAATGCAGGGATACAAGTATATAGGTAGAGAGGAGTTTACGGTTGGAAACGAGAAGATTCTCGTGCGGCGCATCGAGGGATGAATAGTAAAAAGGAGAATGGCTATACACGCACCGCAAAGTCATAGCCACGAAAGCGAGAGGGGGTTGTGCTTGGTATCAAGGATTCGTACAATATTGGTATATATACATATACATATATATATATATATATATATATGTATATATACTCACTATATTCACTATACTAAACTCACTATACATATATATGTATATAGTGAGGAGAGGAGAGTTTGGGATCGAGGCGAGCACTCTCGGAATGGGTCGTAATGCGGGGCCAAACGCATAACCTTAAAAACAAGAGAAGCGAGAGACGACGAGGCTTTCGTTGTTGAATTTCGTTACTTTCTCCCTTACAGTCCCTTAAATCTGCACCCTCTACACACACACATATATATATATATATATACACGCAATGTTTCCTTTTACGCGGGCATGTACGAACTACACAGTTGCGGCTGGTTGTTTCGCCGGAGGAGGAGGAGGAGGAGGAGGAGGAGGAGGAGGGGGGGGGGGATGGAATTACGCGGGACTTTCCAGGTATGACGACGACGACGACGACTACGACGACGACGACGACGACGACGACGACGACGATGACAACAACAACGACAACGACGATGCTAACGGTGGTCGGAAACGAGAGAAGAGTCCGAAGGGCAGGAACGACAGAGAGCCAAGGATAAAAGGAGAGAAGAGACAGGATTAGTATGAGAAAAACCAGGGAAAGAGATGAAGACATAAACAGAAAGAGGGAGAGTCATAAACGAAGAAACAGAGACAAACGGAGGGAATGACATATATATATATATATATGTATATATATATATATCCAAGTACAGGGGTTGGTTAGGCCGGTCGTATAAGAGAGAATACAGGGGTGGGATAGTTGAAGAGGAAGGAGAGAAACAGGGACATGGTACATACGCAGAGCATTCAGAGAGAGAGAGAAAATCTGATAGCTAGAGAGAGAGAGAGAGAGAGAGAGAGAGAGAGAGAGAGAGATGAAAAGCTCTCTCGTAGCACCGCACCGTAAACGAAACGACGCCGCTGACGACATTTGGAACAGATAATGGCGCGAATGTGCAGAGCCGCGGGGGTGAACGAACCAAGGGTCGCGCTGAGTTCAGTTCAGAGTCTCTATGCTGAGGTTGGGCTGGGTCGGTATCACATCAGCTATCGATCTTATAACGCTGTGTGTGCGGGGCTTTCTCTCTCTCTCTCTCTCTCTCTCTCTCTCTCTCTCTCTCTCTCTCTCTCTTTCTCTCCCTGTTGTCTCCCCGTTCCATTCTCGTTTCACCCTCACCGTCGGTCTTCCTCTTTCTCTCGTGTTTCTCCTCTACTTCCCTGCTTCATCCCTTATCTAGCTTTCTCTCTCGCTCTCTCGCTCTTCACCCTCTCTCTCTCTGTCTCTCTCTCTCTTTCTCGCTCTTCACCCTCTCTCTCTCTTTCTCTCTGTCTCTCTCTCTAGCAAGCTTTCATCCTCCACGTTTTTTTTCCTTTCCACTGTTCGTTATTTTTTTTTTTTCAATTCCTCACGCTGCATCGGACAAGCTCTCTCTATTGGCTTCCTACGCATTTTCTCATGCCCACTTTCGCTCTTCCGGATTTTATTTCTTTACATGATCCAAGTCTTGTCGTCTATCCACTATACATATATACCTGTGTATGAGAAACTATATAGGTATATATACACACACACACACTCATATATATATATATATGAGTGTCTGTGTGTGTGTGTGTATACACAATATGTATTATCAGGGATGTTTCCAGGCAACTGGACACAATTAAATGAATTTCCAAAGCCCTTTACGAAAGAACTGTCGTTATCCGGTGACTTTTCTACGCGTCCAGGTGGAATAACTCGCGCGAATAGATGCAACGTGAGATAGAAATTTTCAGAAGAACAAGAGCAAAAGAGATAGGGAGAAAAATCTTGGAACGAAGATGGGGGGTATGAAAGCACGAAACGTCGACTAATTTCCGGAAGTATTCATGCGTATCAGCTTCGAATATTTCTTCGCGGTCGAAAGTACCTTGGAGCTCCAAGTGCGAAAGGGGAAGAGAGAGAAAGAGAGAGAGAGAGATAGAGAGAAGACTCTGAAGGCTACAGCTAAGTTACTAGTTATTTCGCTGCTTCTACCCTTCGGTTAATCTTCCCTTTCGCGTCGATATATAAATGTATATTACGTTTTCCTTCATTCTCTCATTCGCCACTTTAATTTGTGTTCTCTCATTCTCTCGTTCTTCATCTCAAACATCTCTTCGTGCACGTTGTTGCGTTGGATCGCATAGTTGAGAATTTGTATACAGATTCACTCTCTCTCTCTCTCTCTCTCTCTCTCTCTCTCTCTCTCTCTCACTTTCTCTCCCCCTGTCTCTCACGTTCGCTCTCTCTCTCTCTCTCTCTCTCACTTTCTCTCCCCCTGTCTCTCACGTTCGCTCTCTCTCTCTCTCTCTCTCTTTCTTGCTATGTGAAAGATGTTTTTCATCGTCATGGCAAAATCGAGCGAGACGCCCCGTGATCCTTGACGTCCTCGCAGAGCTCGACGATTACTTAATCCTGGAGTCGAGACACGCGTATGCGTACTCGTATATATATATATATATATATATATATATATATATATATATATACTCATAAAAATGAGATATATAGATACAGGTGAGATCAGGTGAAGACATAGAGGAGACAGTAAAATTGAGTGAGGATATATATATATATATATATATATATATATATATATATATATTCATCTTGGAGATCGAAGCGACCTTTTCAATGAGAATAAAACTGGCAAGATCTCTAGAGCGTTTCGTAAATAAGATCGATCAAAGCTGATCTTATTTACATTTGATAGCCAACTCGCAATCTATATACTATCGTACACGAACGATAGACACAGAACGATGAGACACGATTTCAACGAAAATTTCACACGAAATATCAAGCTTATATTTTGCGCCCTTCTTGTGCTTCGAAGTGTGGACGAAAGAAAAAAAAAATTCTATCCATACGGAAGAAGAAAAAAAAAAATTCTCAATGTCCGCATGAGATATTTGTGTCATGCCATTTCGATAATTTCTTATGCAACGATTTTTTTTTCCCTCAATTTCCGACAATATGAAATTGTCGAGGGGTGTAAATGATGAAAAGAAGAAAAAATTCTCTTTCATTATTATATGCATATCCAGTCGAGAAATGAGGGGTGGAGAAAATAGGGGTGGGATCGATATACGAATGGAAAGAATAAGGGATGTTTGTGAGAGGAGACGTGTTTGTCACGGTATTGGATCCTTCGTATGTGCGAAAGAAATGTAATGGACCTCGAGTTACGTAATTTAAATTTTCGATAGAGTCTTCCATCCCCCCACCTCGCAGACTCAATTCTCTCATTCTCTCTCTCTCTCTCCCTCTCTCTTCCGGAATTTCCCAACGTGTGCACCGTTTTGACGTTGTGGGAGAAAATTGTCAACGTGTTTTGCCTGTCGAAGAAAATTTCGACGATGAGTACGAGAACGAGAACGACGACGAAGCATCATTGCAGGTCGTCCCTTTTACATGTCTATACGTCGCTGCTCCATTATGCATCGTCAAACTACTATATATACGATGCATTCAACATTACCACCACTATATATATGTACTAAATTGTACAAATATATATATATATATGTATAGCTTTGACTTTGTTTCTCTGAGCTTCGAGAGACTCGTGTCTCAATACTGGGCCACGATGATGCTCTATACTTGAATTATTGTCCATCGCATATTCTCTCGCTCACACTTCGCAAAGGATCCTCACGGCATTTAATTCAGTTCAACGTATATTCCGCCTGGCTGAAGTTCCATTAAAACATGAGACAATAACCTGACAGTTGTGATTGGTGCGTCGATGTTTCGAGCTTGCACATTTACCCTATACATAAACACCAAACATCATATGTCTGATGTGTCGTCTCTCTCTCTCTCTCTTTCGTTGTCTCGTGTCCTCATATTGAACTGCAAAACTACCCTTATATATAAACGACTGTCTTTCTCTTATTTTAACGTATCGTTTTCTCTGTGTCTGTCACTTTTGCTTCCCCTCTATACTCTTCCACAATTCTTCCTTATACTATCCTACCTTTGATATATATATATATATATATATACACACCTAAATCAGCCTATATGTACTCCTATTCCATGTTCATTGGGATGCCAGAGTGAATTCACCGAGTCTCCTCGTGCCGTGTTCTCGATTTGGCTGCCCAGACTTAGGCTGGAGGGTCGACCTGAATCGTTCGACTTTTCAATCGACATTCCTTCTCATTGCGAGCTTCCAACCCCTCTCGAACCCCTCGCTGTGGCATTCTCTCGGACCGTAATACTCCCTATATATATATAGCTCGATGCAGTGCACATGAGCATTGTCCCCTTGGCTATACGGAACGATGGTCCAGTTTCAGCTTTACCAGCGTTGAAATTACTCGATGAAACTCAACTCTCTCATCTCTCTCTTTTGTTTTGTCACTTTGCCGGCGTTGCGTACATACATATATATGTATGTATATATATATACGAATAGAAATACAAATCGACGTGACAGAAACCACGGAGCGTGCTGTGACAAAGCCCGAATGACTTGGCCAAGTCAGTTCGGTCTTCTCCTATATACAATATGTAACAGATCTATCGGAGCTTTCTCTGTTATATATATATATATAACTTCGAGACAACTTTCCTGGGAACGTAGGATAAAATAAACGCCATTGTTTGATAGAAAAATTAGGCCAAAATTCATAAATCGATAGATTTAGATATAAATATCCTCTAAAATGTGATTTGGATCAATTTTTTCTAAAGATAATTCTGTGTACTCCACATGGGAAAGTTGCGATAGTGAATGCATTTCAATCTGTGTAACGAGTAAGAGATCGTCTCTGTTGACGATGTTATCGCGATTACGTCAAGATACTTGGAAAACACGTTTCATGGCAATTTCCAGCATCTTTTTTGTTCGAGTCTGTATATATATATATATAATAAAACAACCCTCAGTAAAGCCCTCTCCAACCGGTTGTGCAAACTGATGATTTACACACGATAAATGTTGCAGGTAGACACGAAGATATGGGGAAAGGGAGGAAGTAGTAAAAATGAAGAGAAGAGGGACGCGTGAGAGCGCTTCAGTGTTTACGAGCCTCGGAAGAGGTCGCAGAAAAACGTTTTTCCACTATATAGGATAAAGTTGCGTTCACAGGGGATGGCTCGGTGAGAGGGTGGAAAAGAGTGGAGAACGAAATAGAAGAAGAAAATGGAAAGAAAGAAGAAGGAGAACACGGAAAAGCCAAAGAAGATCTTGAGGGCCGATGGCTTGTCCATGCGACCGGAAGGGCGCCGGTTGTTTCATACGAAAGGGTGACGCGGGGGTGGTTTTAAATATAGGCCGATGTAGAACGGTGAACGTTAGTGCTCTCACACACGTTTCATCAAAGGGTATCGAAGAGAGAGAGCGAGAGAGAGTGAGGGGGAGAAATTAAATAGAAGAAAAATGAAGAGCCGAGAGAGAGAGAGAGAGAGAGAGAGAGCGAGTTCACTTCTGTGGCCGCCACTGCATGAAATTTTGCGTGCATTATTAATGCACACGGTGTAGCCTTGCATCGAAGTCAGGGAGTGCAGTCTGCAAACCAAACGGGGGTTGGGCCAGGCCTACATACGACACTGGGGGAGGAAAGCATCAACGCGTTGTGTATGTTCCTCGGACGCTCTAACCTACCGTAACGTTATAAAAATAACGGTTGGTCGGATGCTACCTCTCTCCCTTCCTCTCTTCCTCCCTTCATCTCTTCTTCCTCTCTTCCTCCCTTCTTCCTCTCTTCCTCTCTTCGTATCTTCTATACTTTTTACACTTTGTCAAACACACGATACACATTCTCACACAGATATCCCATCGTTTTTATGCTATATCTTTGCCATTTTTTTCATCTCCTCTTTCACCTATATCACTGCGCTTTTTTTTTTCCTCTTCGTTGGCTCTCGTTTTTTTTTTTTTTTTTTTTTATCAATTTTATTTTTTAACATTTTTTCCCCGAGTCACTCGCGCTATTTAGCTACACACGGCTATCCATGTAGCTCGAGAGTATCGTGAACGCTTACCCACGCGCATATTTCCGTTTTCTTCTCTTGATCCTTTTTTTTTGCTCTCGATAATACACGCATCATTCGCCATGGCACTCGAGAAAGGGTTGTTTTTTGCTGTTTTTCGTTTTTTTTTTTTTTTTCTTTTTCGTTTGGACAGACGATAACAGGTGCAATAGGAAACTGGGTAAATCTTGGAAAAATATAAAATAGAAAATTTTGTAGAGTTCAAGCTTGATGTAAAACCCCGTAAAGGTTATAGATTAACAAAATATTTCTCAACTGTCTCCCTACTCTGTATCGATATATTGTGTATTCTTCGTCTCACGAAGCACGTTTAACATCTGTTCACGTTCTTTGTACCTCTCTCCCTCTCTCTCTCTCTCTCTCTCTATATATATATGTATATATATATATATATATATATATATATATATATATATATATATATATATATATAGACTCTCCATCTCCTTTCTATCCTTTGGTTCGCGAACTGGCGTGTGTGCAGACCCACAAACTATATACTCTCGGTATAACTGAGAAAGCACACACGCTGCTCAGTCACCAGCCAGAATTCCGTATAAAATATATCTATACGTGTATTCGAGCCTCTCTCTCTCTCTCTCTTTGTGGGGAAATTGTGAAAGGAAATGCACAGGAAAAAGGATGACTGCGATCAACCAAGTCAAGCAAAAAAGAAAAACGAGACAGGGGAAGAGAGAAAGAGAGAGAGAGAGAGAACCTTTGCTGTATTCCATGCTCGATCTCCAAATCGAACGTTAGACAAGACAAAGTTTTTTTACCCCTGAGAATCAGGTATGTACATATATATATATAGCAGAGCAAAGGAAAATAAAAATACACCACACGTGTAAATGTTGAAATACAAGTTTTGTGTTTCGAAGAATTTGCTCAGCACACTTCGTGAACACGTGAATGTACCTATAGAGAATGTATTAAAAAGTATTTCAAAAAAGTCAAACAGGAACATGCCAGAATTCCTTTTCCCGCAAAATTTCAACAGTTTATAGAAAAAAAATCCTCAAAAACCATCCCTTAATATTATTGTAATGCGAGAGTATCGAATTTTATCAATATTTTTTATGGTAACAAACGCAGAGATGAATACATGGGCGTTGAAATTGTCGATTCAACGTCCGAGATGCCCATAGCGAATGCAGTGCACGCATCGCCCATCAGGAAGATGCATCGAGTGCAAAAGGGGTGGAAAAAAGCGTAACGAGAGACGTAAAAACTAAGAGAGGCAGAAAGAGAGAGAGAGAGAGAGAGAGAGAGAAATAAAACGAGTAGAAAGCGCAGTGGATTTTTTACGATTGAATTTTCCGGCTACCCTTCTTTCGTCTCGTTGATGATGGAATGACGGAGGGTGCGTTGCTTTCTATATATGTGTGTGTCTCTCAGCGTGGTTATTTTTTTCTCTTTTTTTTACCCTGTCCCACCCACAACCACCCTAAAACTCCCTCATCAACTGCTCTCTCCTTTTCTCTCTCTCTCTCGCTATATATATATATATATATATATATATATATATATATATGTATGTATATCTTTACATTTCAACCCTCGCGCTCCGCAAAATGCGCACCATGAAAATACGCTCGGTCTCTCGTGCCAAGGCTCGCAGGGGCACGTACACGCCCCCACGTGGCCCCGGACGTTAGGGGTTGGTTTTACATTTGTCTCCCTCGCTCTCGTTGAAAATATACTCCCAATATATATATATAACGTACAAATATATAGCACCGCACGCAGGCCGACGAATATATACACGTTGGATTAGGTATATATATATATATATGTATATATATATATATATATATATGTGCATCGTACACGTTGCGTTGGGGTAGGCCTAGGCATGGCCTGAACTGAGCGTGGGCGTGTGTTGCTCCACCCCGCAACGCTCATCCTCTTGGAAAAAAAAGCAAAGCCTGTACCAACCCCCTAGATTTTTTCCCTTCCAGCCCTCTTTTCCAAGCCCCTTCCTGCTTTTTATATTTATAGCTAGAATATATATATATATATATATATATTCATACATGTATATAGTCGAGAATATTGTACATGTTATGTTTTCCACATAGCTTGATACTGCTGCCCTCTACAAATCATTCACATCCCTTCCACCCTTGGAAAACGCCGAGTTATAGCGAAGAATACTAAAAAACTTTTCAAGTGTATTATTCGTGCGAGTATTTTTTTATTTTTACTGGTAAAAATATCCATTTTTGTTTTAACTGTAACGATTCTGAATTTTTAAAACTGAAGCATGATTTTTGGGCCAGTCGTCAGGCCCCTCAGCAATATCTGGACGGATTTTATTCTGCTCTCTGCACTATTTTTTTTTTTTTTTCATGCAGTAATCGAAATAATTTTTCTCAAAAGTCTAAAAATATTGTGAGACAAAAAAAATGGATCGTACAAAATTAGTCATTTGTGAGATGGTCAAAATATGTGATGGGTTTTTTTTTTTTTTTACGAGTTTCTACATTTTTTGCGTATATCTTTTGTCTTTTTACGTTGCTCCATTTTTCGCGCCTCTTTTCTTCATAACCCCTCGTAGTACATTGTCACTTTAGTCAGTGCGCTATTTATCCTTTTACAGACAAACCTGAGAGCTGTGGACTCGCTCAGGACTCTCTTTGTCGGGGACCATCACATCACCGACGGTGTGGAGGAGTCACTTGGGACTCTCTCCGGTTGGACGAACCCGAATAACGTCATCTCTCTCTCTCTCTCTCTCTCTCTCTCTCTCTCTCTCTCTCTCTCTCTGTCTCTGTCTCTCTCCTCTCTCTCTCTCTCTCTCTCTCTCTCTCTCTCTGTCTCTGTCTCTGTCTCTCTCCTCTCTCTCTCTCTCTCTCTCTCTCTCTCTCTCTCTCTCTCTCTCCTCTCCTCTCCTCTCCTCTCCTCTCCTCTCCTCTCCTCTCCTCTCCTCTCCTCTCCTCTCCTCTCCTCTCCTCTCCTCTCCTCTCCTCTCTCTCTCTCTCGCTCTCTCTCTCTCTCGCTCTCTCTCTCTCTCTCTCGCTCTCTCTCTCTCTCTCGCTCTCTCTCTCACTCTCTCTCCCTCTCTGCCCATTTTGTTCGTCTCATCTTCCTCCACGCTCTCTCTCTCTCTCTC
The DNA here is from genome assembly GCA_963669185.1 of Dyspetes luteomarginatus. Classification (NCBI taxonomy): domain Eukaryota; kingdom Metazoa; phylum Arthropoda; class Insecta; order Hymenoptera; family Ichneumonidae; genus Dyspetes; species Dyspetes luteomarginatus. The sequence goes on from OY769904.1 coordinate 6,892,670, forward strand.
TCTCTCTCTCATTCGAATTACTCCGCACTCGCTCGATTGCCATACCCTCGCGGTCACCGGTACTTATACCTTCATTTTTACCAGTTCAGTTACTTTGGTACAGTCAGAACGAAAATTTTCATCCAAATGTATACAGAAATAACGAACATTCCAAATAATTTAAAAATTATAAATAAATTATTCGACTACCATTGATTCCGTTTTATGGGGATATTTTATGAAAAAGTTCAATGTATAAAAGAAAGTTTGAACGTAATTTCGATTGTTTTACAAACGACATCAATCTCACGTCATTCTGTGATTTTTTTTCACCTTTTATCGGTGAGGACGATTGGACAGGAGCAGCTGCATCAGAGTGTGGACCTCGTTGTGAAAAATTTCCCGATCAATACACTCTATAGTACATCGAACTGCAGAAGTAGAAAGTTTGAACGTAATTTTGGTGGTTTTGCGAACGACATCAATCTCATGTAATTCTGTGATTTTGGGAAATTATTTTGTTCATCTTTCGATGTCTTTTTCTTCACGTTTTATCGGTGAGGACGATTGGACAGGAGCAGCTGCATCAGAGTGTGGACCTCGCTTTGAAAAATTTCACGATCAACACTCTATAGCACATCGAATTGCGGAAGTAGAAAGTTTGAACGTTATTTTGTTTTACAAACGAGATAAATTTCATGTCATCCTGTAAAATTCGAACTGCACATCGAACTGCAGAAGTAGAATGTTTGAACGTAATTTTGATGGTTTTACGAACGACATCAATGTCAGTCAACAACGTCATCAACGTCATTCTGTGATTTTGGAAAATTATTTTGTTCATCGTTCGATGTCTTTTTCTTCACCTTTTATCGGTCAGGACGATTGGACAGGAGCAGCCGCATCAGAGTGGGGACCTCGTTTTGAAAAATTTCACGATCAACACTCTATCGCACATCGAACTGGAGAAGTAGCAGAAGGCTCTTTCTGCTGCATCGCTTTTGCTGTTACTCTCGCAATGCCATCTGCGACTCGCGAGAAGCCAATAACCTTATTTCGAATCATTTTATTCACGTAACGCAGGCCGTTCTGGGCTGATATAGCAAGCTGAACTCTCGACGTATTTTATTTTATTATATATGTATATATATATATATATATATAAAATACGCAGCATCTCGACGACGGGTACGACCACTTCCGCAATTCTCATGGATAATACACATAAAGTTATGCAAAAGTTGCCCATATCCTTATGCACAATCAGCAAATTTAAATTTATATTTTTCAGCTCATATCTCATTTAAAGTTAATTCTCGGTCTTTTACTTCCATTAAATTTTTCAGCGATGAAGAATTAAAATATATACGTTTGCAATTTTAATTACATTTTTTCATTACTCAATTTTTTATACTCGAATTTCAATTTTTTTATCAATATCTTTTTCTCTTATCAGCTTGCATAAGTTGAGTAAAAATAGAGTAAAAATTTATGAAGATAAAAAAGTTTAAATGCACGTATGAAAAATCATAACACGATACGAAGTATCTTCTCGATTTACATCCGACGGTGCACAGCGGGATTTTCGATCCGTTCATGGGCTATTATTGGTGAATACTGCTGGTATTATAATTTCTAAAGTTCAAGACGATACTCCCTGCCACCCATTGGTTTTTGCTCGTTATTAAAATTCATACGATCGTAGTAAAAGAGTACAGAGATCGAATGTCGTTTTTATATATATACATATATTCAAAAATGAATAGAAAAAAGTAATTAGAGAGGCTAAATAATATTCACAAAGGAACGAATTGCATCGAATGATAAACGAAATTACTACAAAGACGATCACTATGACTAAAAACATAAAAAAAATATATATATGAAAATCAGATTGAAAATATAGCAAGCTTGATACAAGTTTTATATACATATATATATATATATATCATGAAGCTTTTTCATTGGACAATTTTATACCGTGAGTATCGAACGCGCCAAAGAATTATAAAATAAAATAAAATAAATCACCCTTTTGCGAAGAACGGAAGGAGTTAAAAATGGCGTCCGAAGGTCGTCTAGAGTGTGCCCAACACGAGTTCGGCCACGAATCGGCAGTTCGAGCTGGTTCTCCTGGAGGTGAAGCGAAGCGAGCAAATCGAAAGAGGCGAAACGAGAGAAGAGCAAAAAATAAACGAGTTGGATGAACGAGAGAGCGAGAGAGAGAGAGAGAGAGAGAGAGAGAGCTCTCTGGCAACGAAAAGACCACGAAGACGACGACACGCCGGAGAGGCTTCAAGCAAAATCGAGTTACGGCAGGTTCGGGGATCGGGGCAAGTTTGCTTTCGCGTCTTGGATAGCGTTCTCGTCTGTTTGGCGAGCGCGTGAAGGTCGGGATCAATGGCCGTAGGACCCAAAGGCAAGAGGTATAGAAAGAACTACCGAGAGAATGAGAGAGAGAGAGAGAGAGAGAGAGAGAGAGAGAGAGAGAGAGAGAGAGAGAGAGAGAGAGAGAGCAGAGTACAGAGTGCGGGGAATCAGCGGGGCCCCACAAGAGTCGTGAGAGTTAGAGAGAGTGGGGCGAGTCCCATCGAGGAGCTCGAGAGAGCCATGCACAAAGTTGGGTACCAAAAGAGGAGAAATTGAGTTGGCTCACCGGCCCAATCGGTTTGTGGTGGGGCGCAGAGAACGCGTCTTGAAAGCCGATTGAAGAAGAAGAAGAAGAAGACGAAAGAGAGAGAGAGAGAGAGGGACAAAGAGAAAAGAGAAGAGCGGCAGGAAGGGCGGTAAAAGGGAAGGGGGAAGTGCAAGAGGGAGTCACGCTCCTGGTTCTTCATCGTCGTTAGTCCCGAGCATCCAGGCCTACCTCTTTTCTTTCCTTCTCATTCTACACGTCCATATTTATATATCCTTCTCTCCTTCTCTTCTCCCTTTATCCATCGATTTTTTTTCACATTCTCTTCTCCGTCTCTCTTTCTCTCTCTCGCTCTCTCTCTCTCTTATCATGATTCTTCGTTTTATTCTTGTTGAGCTTCCACTTTGGCTTTGCGTCCTCCATTTTTATTTTTCCTTCCTACAGACGCACATACACACGTGCGCCCTCTGCCGGGGCTCTTGTCTCATTTCTACTTCGCGTTTGTCTTCATTCCGTCGACAATGTCGCGTAGCGACCAGATTCCCCCCCCCCCCCCCCCCCCACCTCATCTCCTCGACCATCCCCCATTTGCATTATTATTCGCAAGAGATTCACTCTCATAGTACAATCTCGTGGGTTAAATGGATGTGCGAGCAAAAGTCCAAATGATTGAGACGAACACGTGACAATTGATGGGATGAGCCGATAGGAAATAAAAAATAATAATAATAAAAATTTAACGTCTTTATTGTTCGATGAGAGAAATCGAGACTGTCTCGATTTGTGGAAAAAGCTGGATGGGCTTCACTCAGGAGCGTGACATTGGCATTGTGTGAGAGCATAGGGGAAGTTATGGGGAAAATGGGGTGAGAATTTATAGAACGTGTCCAAGGACAGGAATTAAGGGGAGGGGATGATATATATATAGAGAGACTGAAAGAGAGAGAGAAGGCAAAAGTAACGCGATCTACCCAAATAACCAGCTGGTTTGCCTCGGCCCTTCATCCCCACTACTTTTACACACGATCATGACCCTCTCACATTAATTCTCCCCACTCCTCAATCCCCACAAAACTCTCTACGGTTCGTTGGTCGATCGCGAGTGGCTCGAGTGCAACCTTCAACGAATTGACTGCCAAAAAAAAAATGGACGGACGAAAAAGAAATTCATGAAATACGAGCAGCAGAGACCCCCTCTGGGAGTTTTTTTGAAGGATTTTCTCGACATCCGAAAAACATTGAGACTTTGGTGGACGAATAAGGTCAAAGGGTGGATCTTGGATGTGGGAAAAAAAAGAGAAATAAAATTTAATAGAAAAGTACTATATAGCGCAGGCGATATAAAAAATGGGTAATTCGACCTACCCCAATTTCCAGGTGTTCGTACCCTTTGACCCTCTCGACAATTTACTCATTCCCTTTCACTTATTCTCAATTTCCCCTTCTCCTGGGCTTCCATGTACGATGAAACTCGAGCCTCGATGAGTTCCCAGCGTCCATCGGTTCTACTCTCCTTTTTTTTTTTGTTTTTCGTCGCATGTTACGCCAGCAGAAGGGGAAAGGGCTCGTTGCAAAATGACAATACGAAATATACAAAACGCAAAGCTCAACTCATTGTATTGTTCGCAGTACACAGAGTTGAACAAATTGCATTAAAAATCCTCGAGAGAAAAAAGACGAGAAATTTTTTTATTCCAGAGACACAAAGAATGATTGAATTTGCTTCAGCAGGGGGTGTGTGTGATTGTGATTATTGTCTGTGGTTATATAACCGAGAGAAGAAGGGAGATTAAAGTGGAGTAATCCGAAACCATGACCTGCCTCAAATTTCAACCGATTTTGCACTCGAGCATCCTCTGAGATCGACGCTTTTGAAAATGGTCGACCGGAGTCAGAATAAAATGGGGATATAAACGAGAGTGGAGGGGATAAGAGACCAAAGAGACCCATCCAAGCACGTCATAGGCCCGGATAGCCTAATGCAAAATGGTGATTTTTATCAAAAATGGTCGAAGGTCCTTTGGTCGTTTGCCGGATGAGGCCAAGCCTTCCAGTGGCTGTGCGCAGTGTCCTCTCTCTGACCTACCCTAAATTCCAGTCAGTCCGGCGACCCTCTCAATCTCTCGCTTCAGCTCCTGCTCAACCTTTTCTCTCTCTCTCTCCCCCTCCCTCTTTCTCTCTCTCTCTTTCTCGCTCTTTCTCTACCTATCTGGTCGCTGCAACTCTCTCCTTCGCATGCACCGAAGTGAATATACTCTCTGCAGGAGCCAAGACGAGAGAATCCCTCGACGCGTCTAGTGTGCGACGAGCACGCCTTGGCGTCCGTAAGCCTGATGGCTGGCCACAGAGAGAGGGAGGGAAAGAGAGAGAGAGAGAGAGAGAGAGAGATGGAAAGAGCTTCGCCTGAATTTTCAAGCTGCTCCACCACGACAACAGCATAGTCCATCTTGCAGTCGAGAGGATAGGCTCTCGTTTATTCCCCGGAGCACGCATTGTGCGCGGGTCCTTGCCTTTTGCTCTCTTGCTCCTTCTCTTTTTCGTATGCGAAAACGCGGCGGCTCCTTGCAACTCTTTGTCTTTTTTTTTCCTCTTTATCTTCTTCATCGTCTTTTCCTTCTTCTGCCCACAGTGCTTCTCATCGTCATCGCTATTCGCCTTTTCTCCTTCATCCTCTTTGGCCTCTTGGCACAACCATATATATATATATATATATATATAAATTCCATCGCTTTAACTTTTCCCACTCGGCCATCCTCATCCACCAAGCCTATCCCTTCGTCACGATGACTCGCAAAATTACACGCAAAAGAGCGCACAATAGAACTGCATTGATGCACTATTCGCCATCTTTTTTTCGTTTTTATATATTTTTTTTCTCTTTGCTTCATTCTTATCTCTTTCGTTCGTTCTGATCTCCCCCTTATGTCGTCGATTTCATTATCATTTGATCTTTGTAATTCCACTCGTCTCGAAGATCTCATCGGATCTTATATCGGGCAAGCAATTTTTTTTTTCTCATAAATTTGCCATTATGAATAAAAATTTTATTATTAATATTGAAATATTTTTTATATCATCATGATGATTATTATTATCCATATATATAACCTAAATTTTTATATTTTATCCAAGCATTGTGTTTTATTCCTGTGTAATATATTATTTATCTTTGTTGGCAGATTTTTTTCTCGGATCTCATCGGGCAAGCAATTTTTTTTTTCTCATAAATTTGCCATTATGAATAAAATTTTTATTATTAATATTGAAATATTTTTTATATCATCATGATGATTATTATTATCCATATATATAACCTAAAATTTTATATTTTATCCAAGCATTGTGTTTTATTCCTGTGTAATATATTATTTATCTTTGTTGGCAGATTTTTTTCTCGGATCTCATCGGGCAAGCAATTTTTTTTTTCTCATAAATTTGCCATTATGAATAAAATTTTTATTATTAATATTGAAATATTTTTTTTATCATCATGATGATTATTATTATGCATATATATAACCTTAATTTTTATATTTTATCCACGCATTGTATTTTATTCCTATATTATTTATCATTGTTGGCAGATTTTTTTTTCTCCCTCGTTTTACGCTTCACTGACCTCTGTATTTCATTTTTTTTTTAAATCATTCGGCGAACATCGCTCGTTAAAGAAAGAGGGACCGAGAGCTGGAGAGAGAGAGAGAGAGAGAGAGAGATGAAAAAAAAATGCTCAAAGAGCGCACGAGCGCCGCGCTCATCTCTGCGCTACCGTCGAATCATTTTCATCGATCGCGTTCACTGACGCATCGGAGCGATTCTCTGTCATTCTCCAACTCTTGGCTCGTCGGTTTCTCATCGGCCTGGCGCTTCTCTTGCTCGGCAACCCCCCCCCCCCACCCCTCCCCCCACCCCCTTGCCCCACTCCTTCCGCCCCTTCTACCCCTTCAACCCCCTTAACCACGGGCCATGGTCAAAGGGAACCGTCGGCGGCCATTGGCTCTCTCGCGAGCATAATGCACACCAGCTAGCCCATACAACGGCTCTCCGCAAAATGCATCAACTGCACAGTGTAATGCACCAACGTGTACACATGCACACACACACACAATATACATCTTTATATATATATATATATATATATTGTTATGATTATGTAAAATGTGATATATATGTATATATATATATATATATATTTACCGTGAGCGTAACTATACCGGGTGGCATGATGACCGCTCAACTGTGTCCTAATATACGAAATTTTCGCTATCCAACTAACGCGCTCTTCTCTCTTCTACCGTGTAACAGACATTTCGTAATATTTGTAACTATCAAAACAGCCACTGCCTAGAGACCAGTCATATGCTACGACCATAACCCACAACACGCTATATATATATAACTATATTTCACTATTTCCCTAATATGCGTATTTCGATGCGACCGTTTGTAGCCCTTGCAACGATCATTTGGTTACGAATTAACCGAGTATGAAAATCGATAGATATCATACGCGAATTCACACCAACGCAAACTGCTGCCCCGAAATTTATCAAATGAAAAAATTGAGTATCTTGAAAATATTGAGAAAATAATTAAATGGAAAATTGTAAGTTGGCAAAAAATCATGCGTTGATTGAATAACGCTGTAGTTATCATCAAATGATAAGAAATCCATTATTTTAAATACAATTTTAGACAAATTGTTAAATTAAAGTTACATTATAATATCGTACAGAGAAGTTTTAGATTTTATTGGTCGCTGTGTGAGAAGAATGAATAAAAAATAAAAACAAAATGATACATTCATATATATATATATATATAATTAATAAACTTTGGTAATGCAAACATTTTCAAGTCTTCGTGTACGTTATATTGTTATTATTCTTTATTTTTACTTGGCGGTTTCGCTTGCTGACCATGACGCCAAGTCGCAGCTGCCGGGACGCGCGTTTCTTCTCAACCGGGCCGAGATGGAGAGGGAAGATGGATGCTTCGATAGATACAGAGAGAGAGAGAGAGGAGGAAAAGATACCAAGTGCAAGTACAGAGAAAAATACAAGAATAAAAGGAAGATATATATATATATATATAGGTACGTGTATGCGTGTATATTCTTAAAAAGGAAGAAAGGGGAAGCAGCCCCCATCGAATCGCCCCTCGCGCCATCATTCCCAAGCAGATAAAATCTTAAATGCTATTCGCCTCGCGCGGCAACTGCTAATTTTGTGCGGCCTATTTATGCTACTATTTATTCGATCACAGGGCCACAGTGTGTTTTACTGTGTATATATATATATATATATATATATATATATATATATATGTATATATGTATATATATATATATACACCAGAGCGTGCATTACTCTTGCAACCGGCAACACGGTCGTTGATGCTCGTTTCGTGCACTCGACTCTCATCATCGCGCGGTCACGTTGTTTCCTTTGCAAGGCTTAATTATATATTAAAAAAAAAAAAAAAAAAAAAAAAAGAACAAGAAAAAGAGAAAGAAGCAAAAAACTCACAGTTTTCAGCAATAATTTCACATAGTCGTGTCTCAAATCCTTGAAAGGATCACTGAAATAAATGAACAAAAAAAACTCTCGCTTGTGTTCTCCATGCAAAGTTAATTTGAACTTTTGTTTTTTTTTTTTTTTTTCCTTGTTGGAGAAACGCCGCGATACGATTGTAATTCATTGGGTGAATTTGCACGAGACAATTCTCACATTCTGGCGACTCGCGATCGGACAAGAAAAAGATGGATCGCCTTATGTGAAATATCGTATGAAGAAAATCCAAAGGGACAAAGATGGACGATGTCCTTATACTAGAGTGCGTGTGTACTCTTACAGTTGCTAGGAAAACTCGTCCCTACCCTATGCTTTTTTTTTTTTTTTCTTTGTGTCCTCGATTCGCCACGCAGTCGCAATTGAAATTTATAACGGGGCATAAACGAGGATTAAATTTTAAAAAAATCATACGAAAAAATTTTAGGGGATGAAGAAAATTTCAAATTTATAAAATAATTCACGTGTGTTCATCGAGCAGATTTTTTCCCAATGCGGCAAGTCACCTTTTGTGCGAAAGAGGAATAATTTTATTCGCATTGAAAACTGGCGATATTTCTGGAACTCTGAACACATTATGATGCTGAGAATATAAAAAAAAGTAATTTGGTAAAAAAAAAAAAAAAATACCTCAAACGAGTTTTAACGAATGATTATAGCGAATTGCGACTATACAGACTCGGACGTAAGGCGCGCCACCGGAAAAGAGACGGACGAATCGAGATCGCGAATTGCAGGTGCAATCTTTCAACGTGCATTTCCCTCCGACAATGAGGCAATGATCGGTTTCGTCTGGCCTTGGTTGTCACGGGACAGAGATCTACATAGAAATAACAATTCACAGGTGTCGAAAGTCCAAGACCATTCTCGAGTTTTTGTCCCTCTTCTTGTTGAATATTTTTCAGAAATTCTCGAATTTTTTTATCAAAATTTTTCTTCCTCCTCCTTTTGAATATTTTTCAAAAATTCTCAAATTTTTTTGATTAACTTTTTTCTGCCTCTCCTTTCGAATATTTTTTCGGATAAAAACGATATTTTTACATTGCATCATTATTTTTCGAGACTCTGGTGGAAAAAAAGACGTTAGATAATTTTTTTTTTCACCCGATAAAATTTATATCAAATTAATAGAAATTTAATAATTTCACTCGAAATTTCTTTGTTGAAAATAGTGCTAAA
>OY769904.1:6904532-6918683 GCA_963669185.1 Dyspetes luteomarginatus
TGCTTAGAATGTTTGAAAAATATTTTTTGAATAAAAATTTTATTAAATAAATAAATTATTTTGATATTTTTGGAAGAAATTTAAGACAGTCCTGCTGGTAAGACGAAGTCTGTTGCTTTATAAATAAGTAAATTGATCTGTCCCTCAATAATCTAAAAAATAATCATTATTTTCTTTTGTAAAACAAATCCAATGATGATTTTTGTTTTCTAATTTGACTTTACTTGTTTCGAAAATGGGGATTATGGGGGGCTATAAATATAGTTTTTTTTTTCAGATATATAATGTCAGCGTTGATGTCAAAATACTCTGTCAAAAATCCTGTGAGTTTAATTCTTTTTTGTTTATTGGTTATTACTAGCCAGACATATCTGGTGGGGTGCAAACCACCCTAATTTTGACAAGGACTAAAAAATAACCAATATTTTTACGTTTTTTTCTTTCTTTCGTTCTCTGGAAATTGGAGAAGCCAAGCTATATACGTATATAGAAAATAACCTGCTATAGTTTTTACATATATATCCGGCAATGTTGCAGGGTTGTGGCTTTTGAGCTATATAGCGTATATACGAATATACTTTGGACAACAAAATTTTACGTTGATGGTTCAACGAAGAAGAACGCATGATGCATCTCGTGCAGAGTGTATACAGGACGGTAAAGTGCAGCAGGCGAAAGAGAGTCCATTTGAGAGAGGTAATGCCAGGGGGGGAGAGAGAGAGCGAGAAAGAGAGAGAGAGAGAGAGAGAGAGAAAGAGCGAGAAATTCTGGGCTAAGGGAAGAGAGCGCAAGAGAGCAAGAGACGCGCGCGACCGAGGTGAAAAAAATAAACGCGAAGAACCGCGGCGACAGTGCAACCCGAGAGAGTCGAGCAAGAGAGGAGTGGGGGGCAAATGCAGTGTACAGAGGGAGAAAAAGGAGAAGGTGGAGAGTGCCAGGGACGTAGGGGAGAGGAAGAGGGGAAGGCACAGCACAGAGGAATGAAGAAAAGGTACATAGAGGAGAGGATCTGGTATAAGGTGGTGTGTGTGTGTGTGTGTGTGTGCGTGGTGGTGGAAGAGGCTTTCGGCGGTTAGTGGAGTGACTGAGCGAGTGAGCCGAGAGCGAGCGAGTATTTTCGCTGGCCTTGACGCAGCGTCGGAGGGCGATGCACCTCTTGGCGAAGACTTGGCGAAACCGGGACCGAGAAACCCGCGTGCGGCCCGAGCGCTCTCTCGCAAACTCCAACAAACGCTCACACACACACACACACGCATAATGGAAGAAAAAAAAATGTTTTTTTTTATATATAATGTGCAGCAACACTGGAATAAAAATTCACTCTCGCGTGATAAAATTTTCATTAGAAAAGCAAATTTTTTCAAAAAATATTTAAATATGAAATATTTTCTTTTTTATTTCTCCGAAATGGAAAAATTAAATTTTTATGAAATGAAAAATTATTCGACCTGCTTAACTTTTCGACACTTTATATGTTAATTTATTTCTTCCAGATGTAGGCAGTGTAACATTTACGATAAATTAATTATTTGGGACTGGAGAAATATGGATTTTAATTATCTTCGCGCTTGAGTCAACAAATTCTCCGATCCTCGGGTAGATTTGCAATAACATTTTTAATTTTTTAGTTTTTAATATATATATATATATATATATATATATATATATATATATATATATACATAAATATATATCCAAAAATATATTCGATGCAATTAAATTTCCGTCGAAAATGTATATAATGTAAAAAAAATGTTTCCGTATACAACATATATATATATTTTATTCATTTTATCATCAGATGATGAAATTTCTTATCAATTCATTCAGCTGATAAAATTCTATTAAGCATTTCAATTACGCATTAAAAACGTCAACAATAAAAAAGAAATAACATATAAATGATAATAAATAAATAAATTAAAATCTACGAACTATTAACTGAGAATCGAGGGGAGGGGAAGAAGCTAGAGGCTTAATTTCACAGAAATCATTTCTCATCGCATTATTTTCTTCTTTGCACCCAATGCATTCGGTCGGAAGAAAAATGTACACGAGGCGAATCGTGGTGGCGCGCATTACGCACACCAAAACGCACAAGACGACTCATGGTGTGCCCCTATACTACCACGCACACCCATAAATAAATTATCTATGTGTCGATTCTCCGTCATTTGTGGATGTTGGTCGTGCTCATATGCGCGCACACACAAATACGAATTGCATCGTGAATCGCATCGCTCACAGGCGAGGATATAAAACGCACATCACGAGAGAGAGAGAGAGAGAGAGAGAGAGAGAGAGAAGGCGATGCATTGGCGGAGCATTTGAGGAAGGAAGGAAAGAAATTAAGGGGGAGGGGCAGAGAGAGAGGGGATTTTTATAACGTACGAGTATTGCAAAGGCAAGCTGGCTACAGCAGTTGCTGCACCGGTCCAACTCACACATCGAAAAGTCTGTCCCTGTGCCTCTGCCTCTGCCATTGAACGTATAAAATAACGCACATATACGTGTTTTTTATTTTTATTTTTATGCACGCTAAAGAATCGCGAGAAGGGCTAAAACGGGTGAGAAAGAGAGGGGGTAAAAGAGTCGAACGCTCGAAGAGCTTCGGGGCCCGGACCAACTCGCAAACGCTCGACACTGACCTCACCTAACTACCGCGATAGTGAGAGAGGGCCCCGCTCTTCCTCCTCTCCTCACTTTACGTTTTTTACCCCCTCCCACATGCCCCTGCACCGCTCTTTTTCCCCTTAGCCACCCGCAGTTGTCGAGGCAACTCAGCCCGGGCCCCTCTTTGTACACTATTCGCCAAAAGTCAACGAAGAATTCGCCCGGCGTCCCGCTACAGTACAATTCACCATAACTCAACTGATGCATTTTTTTGCCTCGTATTCGACGCATTCGACAGTTTCATGAACGTTTTGCACGTCGAGGTGTTTGTTATGCGAGAAAAACGGAGAATTCGCCCTGCGTGCGCTACAGTACAATTCCCCATAACTCAACTGATGCATTTTTTTGCCTCGTATTCGACGCATTCGACACTTTCATGAATGTTTTGCACGCCGAAATGTTTGATATGCGAGAAAAACGAAGAATTCGCCCCACGTGCGCTACAGTACAATTCGCCATAACTCAACTGATGCATTTTTTTGCCTCGTATTCGACGCATTCGACACTTTCATGAATGTTTTGCACGCCGAAATGTTTGATATGCAAGAATAACGAAGAATTCGTCCCGCGTGCGCTACAGTAAAATTCCCCATAACTCAACTGATGCATTTTTTTGCCTCATATTCGACGCATTCGACAGTTTCATGAACGTTTTGCACGTCGGGGTGCTTGTTATGCGAGAAAAACGGAGAATTCGCCCCGCGTGCGCTACAGTACAATTCGCCATAACTCAACTGATGCATTTTTTTGCCTCGTATTCGACGCATTCGACACTTTCATGAATGTTTTGCACGCCGAAATGTTTGATATGCAAGAATAACGAAGAATTCGTCCCGCGTGCGCTACAGTACAATTCGCCATAACTCAACTGATGCATTTTTTTGCCTCGTATTCGACGCATTCGACACTTTCATGAATGTTTTGCACGCCGAAATGTTTGATATGCAAGAATAACGAAGAATTCGTCCCGCGTGCGCTATAGTAAAATTCCCCATAACTCAACTGACGCATTTTAATTGTTAGAGCTCGCTTTGGCTTTAGAGAATTTTTTATTCTTATTGTATATATATAAATGTCCCATATATGAGTGAAGTAATAATATATAGTGACTGTGGGAACCTTCGCTTGAAATCGTGAGACTCGAAGAGTCTCTCGAATTCTCAAAGGTGATGGCCAAGTGTATCAGTCTCGTGGTTCACCCACGCGCTTTCGCACAACTCGGACACGGTTCACCATTTCGTGCCGAATAGACAATCTCTTTCTCTCTCTCTCTCTTTCATTTTGCTCTTTCTCTCTTTTCACTGAATCGCTCTTCTGCTATATTAGAGAATTTATTTAAAAAAAAAAATATATATATATATATATATATATATTGCGTTAACGCAGCAGCGAGAAACCTCTCGATGTGCTTTTCAAGCTGGCAAAAGTCTGACTCCGACGAGTGACTAGCCGATTATGCAAGCCCGCTCGGAGGACGTGCACGATTTTAGTGGCTCGTATAGTTGCGCCACTGTAAACGAATGAGCGACGGAACTTTTCGCGCGGCTTCATCGTAATCGTCATCGTAATCGTCATCGTCGCCGTCGTCGTCGACGTCGTCGTCGGTTATTCACTAGCTGAGTTCGCCGCAAAACTTGAAGCTTGTTTTTTGATGCCCCACAGACACAAACACGCAAATACACTAGTGAGATAGACGAGAAACTCATTTACGTATATATACGTATATATAGGACGAGACTTTAACATCGATATAACACACACAGATTTCATGTGTATATTTTTTTTGCATATTACTCGCGAGTCATATAAATGAGCTGGGACTAATTTTATAGCCGTCCCATAAGGCAATTTTATATAATAATCGTCAGACTTTAAGGAGCAAAGCAAAAAGTTATATTTCTTCAAGCGTCAATTTTCCAATATTAATTTTTATCGCTTCTTCATTGTTTTTTCAGTGAGAATAATTTGTGCAGATTCTGTGAGATTCCATCACGTGTATCATGGAGAATTAATAAAGAATAATAATTATTATTATTATTGATATTCATGAACATTAAGTGAATGAACTCTCTCCCTCTCTCTCTCTCTCTCTCTGTAGAGCTGGGAACTAGTACGATCAAATATATCGTTATTCGGTACGTGATAATATACATTGTAGATTGTAGACTCCCGCGTGTGTCGAGTCACAAACTATTCCATTTGAGCAATTAGCTATTATTATCTTCGAGTGTGACCTATAGCTGAGGAGGACCTGATATCTCAATCGTATATATATATATATATATATATATATATATATATATATACGCGAACATTGACGAGCATATATATATATATATACTGGAGAGTTTATGCTCGTCAATGCTCGCGTATATGCTTATAATGTACTTGTGCATGAATGCCAGTGCGAGCAAAAGCTAAACCGAACGAAGCGCACATACATTGAGCCCGCATCTGCTCGAGTGGAATAAAGGGTTCATCGACCCCGCTGTGTGGCTTTGCCACGTATTTCGTGTAGGCCAACGCCTGCCTGACCGCACGATGTGTCTATGCAGTTTTGCTTTTATTCTAGCTGGAGAAATGCTGTAGGTGAAGAAGAAGAAGAAGAAGAAGAAGAAGAAGAAGACTCGTTGCCAATTCGCAACGTTTGGTTCGTGGGTGAACTTTTTTTTTTATTTTCGTTAAATTATACTGTCGTGGCTTTTGGACCAACTTGTTGCTCGAAATGATTTCTCATCAACAAAATCTATATTGAATTTTCCATTTTTTGGCTAAAAAATAAAACGCCATTTTTAGCAAAATCAAATGTAAAATGGGATTTAAAAAAAATGATTTTTTATTCTCAATCATTGATGAGTCAATTTGTTTGACTTGAGATCTAGATAAATCGATTGGAATAAATTGTAGATTAGAAAAAGATTAAACCTAATTATTTATTATTATTATTATTTTTCAAACACTATAGAATCTCTATAATGAGTACTGACCTCTGACAAGTTAATTGATTTTATATCAGGAAAAAATAAAAAAGTATCGACTAAAATAAATTTGAAAAAAAAATCACGAAATTCGAAATTTTCGTTATTAATGCTTTGCATTTTATTACACCTCGAGCCGGTGTGTATTACGAATTTATTTCGCAGGTATCTATTACATCAAGAAGTGCTTGAGAATGCGTTGTATTATGGTCGTGAATCAACTATCGTGTATATATCTACCGACGTGAAACAAATCGTCAAAAGAGAGGCAAAGAGAGACGGGGAAAGAGAGAGAAAGAGAGAGAAAGAGAGAGAGAGAGAGAGAGAGAGGGAGAGAGAGAGAGAGAGAGAGAGAGAGAGAGAGAGAGAGAGAGAGAGAGAGAGAGAGAGAGAGGGAGAGAGAGAGAGAGAGAGAGAATTTATAAAATTAATTTTATTCATAGTACTTAATGATTTCCTCTTAAATAACTAAATCTCGGTCAATGTGTTACGCGTTAAATATTCAATCATCCGTGTATATTTCATTCGTGTTTTATTCTCTCTCAACTAATTATAACTCTTGGCCAATTTACGTGAATACTTGAATCATTCGTCGATTTATTTTATTCTCGATTGACGAATACGATAAATAGTATGCGTCTAAAAAGATTTATCAATGCGGCCTTATCATTTCATCTATTGATATTAAACAATGAATCGTATAGTCTCATTATCTAAAGGAAATGGGAAATTGCAATTACCATCTTCAATAATATCATGAACACCAACATTTCTTATCGCTCTTACTCTTACTCTTTGCCTCTCTCTCTCTTTCTTTCTCTTTCTCCATTTCTCTCTATCGACTAAAATAAATTTTAAAAAATTTGAAATTTTTATAAATAATGTTTTGATTTTATTACACCTCGAAACGGTATGTATTACGAGTTTATTTCGCAGGTATGTATTACAGCAAGTAATGCTTGGGAATGCGTTGTATTATGGTCGTGAATCAACTATTGCATATATATATCTACCTACGTGAAACAAATCGTCAAAAGAGAGGCAAAGAGAGAGAGAGAGAGAGAGAGAGAATGCATCCCGAATGAGAAAAGACAGAGAACACTTTGTGCTGTTTATCCAGTTCTCTCTTTGACAATTCTTCGGATGGAAGTTGACAATATTGGTTAGTAGCTGGTTAGTGTTAGTTGAGCTCCGTTTTGTTCGTTGTATTTGAGAGGTCGATGGCTATAAGTGCGGTAAAACTGGCGCAGTAGGTAGGCCATGATAAATAAATCATTCCGAAGTGGTGGTGGGCGAGAGCGGTTGGTGCACCCACTGATGCTCTCTCTCTCTCTCTCTCTCTCCCTCTCTCTCTCCCTCTCTCTCTCCCTCTCTCTCTCCCTCTCTCTCTCCCTCTCTCTCTCCCTCTCTCTCTCCCTCTCTCTCTCCCACTCTCTCTCCCTCTCTCTCTCCCTCTCTCTCTCCCTCTCTCTCTCCCTCTCTCTCTCCCTCTATCTCTCCCTCTGTCTCTTTTCCCCTTGCCTCTTCCTTCCCACATCATTTTCTCTTTCAATTCGCCAGCCGCGATTCGATTCTCGCACATCAAGTCGACGTTCTTTCGACTGTCTAACTTGCAAAATCGAAGATAGCCTTAAATTGCGATAAAATAATAATAAATAAATAAGGGAGACTTGTCAGAAACAAAAATGACTATTGCAATGAGCAAAAGGCTTATCATAGAGACGAAAAAAATAATAAAACTGTTAAAAACAATTCAGATGCGATGAATAAAAATGAGGTCCAAGTTAATGTGAAAAAAAGTAGCGAAAGAGGGTCACGCTCATGAAAGACCGTGATGGCGAGACCGAGGTGAGCACCAACACGACCGTCCATGCCAGACTTTACATTTCTTTATTTGTCCAAGCATTCGCCGCGGAGGCTCGCCTATATATATATATATATATATATATATATATATATATATATATATATATGCGATGGTATACGCGGTAGCCGCTGCGTCCGGCGAGTCAAATGAAATACACAGAAAGGCAAAAGAGCGAGAGAGAGAGAGAAATTCGCGTACTCAGGTTTCCTGCTGGTACGCGAAATGCTAAAAACACAACTAGCTGTATCGATTAACCGGGTGAAATCACACAAAACATAGTATACAAACTCCTCACGTTAACGTTTTCCCGTCTAGTTTATTATTCATTTATATATATATATATATATATGCAATTTCGAAATAAAAATCTTTTACCATAGAATAATTTCTTATTCATCGGCGAGTTTCTTGTGTGCTCATTTTTTTTCCTTTTCAAATCAAACTGCTTTTTCACATTTCTATCTGAGAAAACATTAAACGACAAATCATTGAAACCGAACAAATTTATAAAATTAATTTTATTCATAGTACTTAATGTTTTTCTCTTAAATAACTAAATCTTGGTCAATGCGTTACGTGTTAAATATTCATTCATTCGTATATATTTCATTCGTGTTTTATTCTCTCTCAAATAACTGCAACTCTTGGCCAATTAACGTGAATACTTGAATCATTCGTCGATTTATTTTATTCTCGATTCACCAATACGATAAATACTATTTCTAAAAAGCTTTATCAATGCGGTCTTACCATTTAATCTTTTGATATTAAACAATGAATCATATAGTCTCATTATATAGAGGAAATGGGAAATTGCAATTACGATCTTCAATAATATCATGAGCATTGAACACCGACATTTCTCTATCTCTTACTCTTTGCCTCTCTCTCTCTCTCTCTCTTTCTCTTTCTCGATTTCTCTCTATGACTCTTTTTTCCTCCTCTACCTCGTTTTCCTTCTCGCATTGTTTCTCGCTATAGGCAGTTCAACCACGCGTTCTCTTGCATACCCACACACACGCACACGCAT
This sequence comes from Dyspetes luteomarginatus, assembly GCA_963669185.1. Classification (NCBI taxonomy): domain Eukaryota; kingdom Metazoa; phylum Arthropoda; class Insecta; order Hymenoptera; family Ichneumonidae; genus Dyspetes; species Dyspetes luteomarginatus. The sequence continues at coordinate 6,913,081 of OY769904.1, forward strand.
ATATTATATATATATATATATATATATATATTATATATATATATAAAACACGTAACGTATATATACTCGTACACGTATAGGGAGGAGAATAGAATACCTGTGCAAGCTATCCATATGCCCGACTAAACACGACATATAGGAACAGAGAATAGTGTGCACGCAAACTGCGGTAAAAGCGAACAGGGGAGAGAAAACGTGTGCACTGCCCACCATGCACCACCCTCTGTATATTGGCTGCAATACGTAAAACTGCATATCGCCGTCGCCTGCGTTAATTCACAAGAGGAAAGGACACACGTGCGTTCTATATACGATCGTAGAGACTATACACGCGGTTAACGCATGGATTTTACCACGCGTGCACGCGTGCTAAAATGAGAGCTAGCTCTAGTTCAACGAACAGTTTGTTGTCCTTGTTGTTGTTTCGTACACCATATAATATATAGCGATGATGCTGGACCGCCATTTGGTATACTCTCTTCTCTCGTTGAATTTGCGAGAAACAACAACGATAGACCCAGAGAGGAAAAAAGGAGGAGAGGAGAGGAGAGGAGTGGAGAGGAGTGGAGAGGAGAGGAGGGGAGAGGAGAGGAGAGGAGAGGAGAGGAGAGGAGAGGAGAGGAGAGGAGAGGAGAGGAGAGGAGAGGAGAGGAGAGGAGAGGAGAGGAGAGGAGAGGAGAGGAGAGGAGAGGAGGAGGAGAGGAGGAAAGGAGGAAAGGAGGAGAGGAGGAGAGGAGGAGAGGAGGAGAGGAGGAGAGGAGGAGAGGAGGAGAGGAGGAGAGGAGGAGAGGAGGAGAGGAGGAGAGGAGGAGAGGAGGAGAGGAGGAGAGGAGGAGAGGAGGAGAGGAGGAGAGGAGGAGAGGAGGAGAGGAGGAGAGGAGGAGAGGAGGAGAGGAGGAGAGGAGGAGAGGAGGAGAGGAGGAGAGGAGGAGAGGAGGAGAGGAGGAGAGGAGGAGAGTTGAACACAATGCGCGTTTTGTCGCTCGGTTTGGCGTACACCGTGGCGATTTATCTCGCCGCCGGTACAATGACTTCCGAAATAAAGTTTGGATACTCTGCCAAGAGAGAGAAAGAGAGAGGAAGAGAGAGAGAGAGAGAGAGAGAGAGAGAGCAAAATCGTATTATCGTACGTACACAGAGTGTACGTACCGCAATAGGATTCGTTTCTATTACGCCTGAGGGCTTCTTCCATTGTTGAGCCACGCACGCGAGAGCGTGAAATGAATATATTACAGACTGCAGTTCACACTCATTCTCTCATATTTCATTGAGCAAACGAAACGAAATTGTTATTCGTTTGTGAATAAATTCATGTAATATGATGATAAATTCAGTATAGAATTTATACAGAATAATTTCTCGTACGAGAAAGACCAAATAAATGCGTTTTAATATAAAGATGCATTTTTTTTTTTTACTCTGATTTGAGAAGGAAAGCTCATATTGAAAATAGACAAAATACTCACTGAACTTGTATACAATTCTTAAAATTCAATCAGACGAAGATGCTTGAAATGAAAAATTTATTAAATGGTCTCATCATTATTTCTGTGTAATTTTGCATATATTTATGCAGCTGCTGCAATACTCAAAGTTTGAGTATATATATATATATAAATATCGTGGCAAAAAAACTTTTTGGAAGTCCTGTACGTGAGACGTTGCACCGCGTGGCCGAGGCTGGCGTGCAAAAAAGTTGTTCGAGAGGAGGGTCCTTGGACGCTTCGAGGTCGGTGGACGTCTGACGGGGCCTGGAGTTGTTCTCTCCATGTGTACATATGTATATACTTATGCTGTACAGAGAGCCAAATGCACCGAGCCGCGAAACGAGGAGCAAAGAGAGCAGGAGGGAAAAAATAAATGAAAGAGTAGCCCGCCCCCGACCTTGGCTCAGGTTGGGCAAAAGGTAGAAACGGCCTCGGCGTGATCCGTTCTCCCGAGCTCTTTTTCTCGACGTCGCCCGAGAGGCCCGGCGGTTCCTCGTTTTATTTCGATATTTTATATATATATATATATATATATATATATATATATATATATATATATATATATATATATATATTTAGCTCTACTCGGACAAGCATTCGGGTAGACGCCGGTGGAATCGACCTTCCTCGAGGTTGCAAGCCTTTTATGGCCACTCGACATTCGCCATTGCTTCGACTGTACATTTGCCCCTCCGCGAATTCAGAACAAAACGCGATCGTCTCTCTCTCCCTCTCTCTCTGCGTGTACAGCCTAATTATTATATAACTATATATATAGTTAATTTTTAGTATAATTTTGGAAAAATTATTTTTGTTGACAAATCTTTTCGTATCTGCCTGCTTTTATAACTAACCCTTGTGGTCTACACCTGGGTCACAAGTCATCCGACGGCACTGTGTATATCAACGTGGCGACAGAAAATGGCGTAGACCATCAGCAGGCTAGTTGAGAATTCGAAAATATCGACAATTGTGAATTTTTCTCGACACAAAATATGCAAATAAGGCAAAAGTACGTCTTTGAAAGCCTCAGAGATCATCCAAGCAAACACGAAATTTGGCAAAAGATCGGGCTGATTAACAAAAAAATGTTCCAGCTATCTGGGACTTGCTCTATGCTCGACTTACTTCGATTCTCATGGCCACCACACACTTGACGACATATCCATGTTTCCCAATATATATATATAGATTGATATTGTTATAACTACAATTTAATTATTTTTTAATTATGGTTTAATTATGGTTTAATTATTGTTTAATTATGGTTTAATTATGGTTTAATTATGGTTTAATTATGATTTAATTATGATTTAATTATGGTTTAATTATGGTTTAATTATGGTTTAATTATGGTTTAATTATGGTTTAATTATGGTTTAATTACGGTTTAATTATGGTTTAATTATGGTTTATGGTAAAAGCAGCTTACAGCAAAGCAAAGTTAAAAGCATATGCGCTTAGCAGCAACTAAAAAACCTGCAAGGAGATAATTTTAAGCGTTATTATTCTTGCATATCTTGTCTTTCGGACTGTCGAATCGAGGTAGCCTTGGCAGGCAGAGTCGCAAGACTGCAGTTCGTTCATCTCTCGAACGAAAACGACTCATTACTCATTCCCCTCCGAATGTTCCTCTTATCTTCTCTCTCGTTTAATAGACGCTACAAAAGGTGATTATAATATTTATTTCGCGTCTCGTCCAATTCTTCGTATATCAATAATTTACGCCTTTCCGATGCACCTGCGCTTTTGTGCATCTTATGCAAACAAAATGAGCTTTGGACAAAAAAAAAATTTTTTTTTTTAAATAATAATAATCATAATGTCTAAAAATTAATTATCAACATTTCATTCAACCATTTATGAAGCATTTTCTACTGATTGAGCCACTTTTTTTTTTCGGTTACTTCGCAGATAAATGTTTGCCAGCAAGTAACACTAGCTGAGAGAACTTTCTATTTATTTCATTTTTTTTTCATTCAACTCTAATATGCTTTTTTTTTTTCAAGTTTATCTCGAAAATCTCTGAACAAAAAAAAATGTCAAAAAATAAAAAGTCGTAGATTTTTTTTATATAAACTCTGCGGTTGAGTTTGAAAAATTTGAAAATAATTCAGATAAAGTTCTTTAGTGCCGGCAAATAATTAAAAAAAGCAGAAAATGCTTTATACGTTACAGACTTTGAATATTATAAAAAAATTCAATATTTTATATTTTGACAGAGAAATGAAAAACATAAACGAATATATATATATATATATATATATATATATATATATATATATATTCTTGAACGTACGTATGTTTTATAAAATCCATCGTCGTTTTACATGTAATAATATATTCCTATCGTTGTGAAAATAACTCAAATTTCGTCTGAATAAACTTTCAGTGGGCGACGGTGATACGAACATCGGAAAACGGACACGGGCTGCCCGGTCCGAGATCCGCGGTCTCTCTCTCTCTCTCTCTCTCTCTCGATCCCGCTCTCTGTCGCTCGATGTTTGTTAAATAAATTTTTGTTGCTTCGAGGACGGTTGGTCGTGCGTCATCGTACTGGGACCCGCTCGTCGAATCAACGAACAGAGAGAGTGAGAGAGATCACAGTATGTGCAGTAGCGGTCATTGCACCGTCGTTGGGCACCCTCAATGAAAGCACGAGTGTAGCAGCTTCGCGACAGCATGCAACATAATATGTGTGTACTCATATATATATATATATATATATATATGACACTATATATGTATGAAGAGACCGATCTCGATCAATCAACAAGAGACTGCCGGACTAAATCAGACGACCATTTTTTTTCTCTCACTAATTCTATATTCTTATTGCTCATAAATTTTCATCATTTATATATATATTCATATATATATATATATATATTTGTCCTGCTGTATAATCCGACAATGTAATTGTCCTATTAATAAATTTCAATTAATCGTTTATTATTTGCCTGCTAAAAGTTTTCCCTATATGCAGCATTTAATTTATTAAATAATATCTCTCGAAATATTTCAATCCCAATGTGCATTAATCGCCACATCCCCTTCCCTCAAAATAATCTTCATTATCATTTTCTATATGATAGACGTAAATGGGATATAGAAAATGAGCCCATATGTGCCATTTTACAATTATTATTATATGCGAAATCGATCGATCAATCATAATTTTAGCATAGAAAAGTGAACGGAAAATATTTAGTGGGAATAAAGTTAGTGAAAAATCAATTACAAAATTTGTCTGACAAGTTTTTTTTTTCGTAAAGACGAGATGGAAAATACGAATGGACCATAAATGGTAAAAATTCTGAGACATTTTTTTGCAACTACAACAGTTCGTCTTCTTCATCTATGGAATTTTTAACATAAATGCAATATGGAAGATGAGCCGATAAATGCCATTTTACAATTATTATTATATCTGAAATCGATCGATCAATCAGTCAGTAAAAAGCATGTCTCGACGACGTTATATTACTTTGATACTTTTTTTTAAATTAATTGCCATAAAAAAATATATATCAACGTCTTTCTGGATGTATCAGTAAAATATATAAATCAGAGAGAAATACAACGTAAAATTAAAATTTTAACATTTTCAGGTTTGGCTGCTCGTGAGTGTGAAAATCTTTAAGATCCTCATTGAAAAGTGTATCATGGATTTTTCGAGAAATAAAAAACAATTATTTTCAAACTCTACAATCACTCAGACGGTGTATGGAGAACGAGAGAAAGGGAGGTGGAGAGGGCGAGTAAAGATTGAAAAAAAAAAAAAACAAGTATTGACGTTCGTACGAATCGGCGATAGGAGCGTTATCAATCGGTCCCCGGATACTGATTTATAAGCCCCCTCAGATTATATTGGGAGCCCTCGCGACTGGCCCCTTCCACACCATTTTGCAACGTTGCTTGGAACGAATAAAAATCGTCTCTCTTGCCTTGTCCCTCGTTCGATTAATTTTATATCGCTCTCAATATCATTCGCTCTCTTTGTTCCACTCTACGTCTCTCTCTCTCTCTCTCTCTCTCTCTCTCTCTCTGCTATGCAATTTAATATTTTCATTTTTTCCTCGCTCATTGTCACCCTTTATCTGCACGGAGTGCATA
>OY769904.1:6918883-6959719 GCA_963669185.1 Dyspetes luteomarginatus
TTTGCGCTCGCGAACAGGTTTCGTTACAAACTCAAGTCTTTGAAAAAAGAAAAAAAAAAAAAAGTTTAGCAATATTTCTTTTTCTTCCTTGAGGGCAATGAAAAAATGTTGTTTTGAAGTGGAGCGAACTGAGATTTTTCCGTAAAATCTTCATTTTTTATATCGCTTATATTGTTTTTTTTTTTTTTTCAAGCAGTTTATCATTAGAAATTATAATATGGAAATATATATAATTATTAATTTGTGAGATAATAAATCCAATTATCGTCTTGACGGAAAAGAAAAAAAAAAAATTTACGAGAAATTGGTCACGTTCAAAGGTGCAAACGCACAAATAGAGCAGTGAGAGAGAACGATCGAGAGATCAAGTTCTCGAGAGTAAATATAAAAATATACATCGAACGAGAAGACTAAAAAAAAAAAAAAAAAAAAAATGACAAGAAAGGAAGAGTAAAGAAACGTTCCATGCAAGCGAACGCAACAGGCCTTATTGCCATGATAACGAAGACGAGAATATCCCCGAGACTCTTTTTTCCCCGAGAAAAGTAATAACGACGAGTGGATAAAAAGAAGAAGAAGAAGAAGAGTGAGACGATGAAACGAGGGTGGAGTAGAATCGTGAACGAGAACCAGCAGCGAGGGGTGTCTTTCATCCCCTTCGTGAATTTTATCAGTTGTAAAAGGTAGGTGGAAAGGATATTCTCGAGTTGTGGAAAAGGTGAAACAGCGTATAAGGGAAAGCAAAAAAGAGAAGAGAAGGTTGGAGAGGGAGAGATAAAAAGAAAAAAGAGGCTTGGGGTGGCCCGGGGGCCAAAGTGAACATCCGTCTCTCTCATGCTGGGCGTTGCACGAAATGACGGGGTGCGGGCAGCAAGGGGTGGATGTGGTCGCGACGTAAAAGCTTCGAGATCTTTCTCTGTCCATCCGTTTTTCCGGAATCCTCGTTGCTGAGGTGGGGGCGGGGGCAGGAGGGGGGGGGGGCGGTTGGAAAATAGAAGAACTTTTTCTGGGCAAAGCAACGATGTTCGAGACAGAGGAAAAAAAAAGAAAAAGTGAGAGAGAGAGATGGAGAAAAAATGCAGAGTTTGCGTTGGTGTTGGTCGTCGAGGGTTTCAGGATGCTGAGAGTTGGGGGGACACAGCAGGTAGAAAGCGAGCTAGAGGGATGCGAGGAGAAAAGCAGCCGCGCTACCCCCATCAGCTGTGAGTCTGACGGTCACGCGGATTATTTTTGCAGAGGTGCAAGGAACCCAACAGCCTCAAAGTGGAAAAGGGTGTGTGCAAAAAAGGGAAAATGAGCCGGGTGAACAAAACCGTACGAGACAGAGAGAGAGAGAGAGAGAGAGAGAGCGAGAGAGAGAGAGAGAGAGAGAGAGAGAGAGAGAGAGAGAGAGAGGAGAGAACGAAACAGCAAGAGAGAGAGAGGGAAAGGGGGTGGATAATAAAATGAGAGTATGAGGGGGTTGCAAAGGCGACGCTATTAGGCAGAAGAACGAAAAAAGTGCGAATGCGCGATAGACAAGTACGAGTAAGGAAGGAGGGGGAATTTTAGAATTGGTGTAATAGAGGGAGAAAGAGAGAGCGGAAGAGGAAGAAACGAATATCCAGGAGGTAGAAAAGACTCGGAAGGGCAAAGGAACCATGGAGGAGGAGCAGTGAACGAGATCGGCGCAGTCTCACCGAGCGAAAAAAAAAAACGTGAGACGGAAAGAGAGAGAAAGAAAACACGGAAGAGAGGGGAGACGGTGATTCTCTCGCGTAGTGCGTTTTTTTAGCGCAAGGGAGTGGGGTGGGCGCACGTAGCACGGGTGCGTTGGATTCGGTTACTTGAGTCTCACCCCTTGGACCCTGTCGTCTTCTCTCTCTTCCTCTCTCTTCCTCTCTCTTCCTCTCTCTTCCTCTCTCTTTCTCTCTCTTCCTCTCTCTTCCTCTCACTTCCTCTCTCTTCCTCTTTCGCTGGTACTCAACTTTCCTCCCTCCGCGTTCCACGCTTTGAGTTACCTCTATGCTTATACACACAACTTTCTCACCCCCTTTTACTCTTTCGCTCGGTAGAGCGAGGGTGGCACTGCAGCCAGACTCTCTCTCTCTCTCTCTCTCCCTCCTGGCTCTCTCTCTCTCACACCTTCCTCGCTCTCAAACCCAAACTACCCCCCACCCCTCTCCCGCCAACGCCACCGCCGTACATCCGACGGTCCTCTTTTGCTTCTCCTCCCCCGAGTTTCTCCACCGCGAATCTCTTCATCTCTCTCTCTCTGTCTCTCTCACTCTTACAGTTCCATGGCTCGCGGTCCACCACCTTCTCCAACAACCCCCCTACATCGTCTCTTGCGCGCTCCCCACTTTGCTCTTGCACGAGTATATACTTCTCGTTTTATTTTTCTTCTTTTTTTTTTTAACGAAGGATCCGCTCAATACCTCGGCTGTCATAACCTCCTGGTGGCCCAAGAGCGGCCCCCCCCCCCCCCCCCCTCCTCCTTCGCCCCTTCCCACTTTTTTTTTAGGCTCCCGCTCCTTGCGCACCCCTTTACACCGCTGCACCACCTCAACGAGACCCTTTTCCTCACCTCTACATACACATCAAGAGAGATTCTCCCTCTCTCTCTCTCTCTCTCTCTCTCTCTCTTCGCCCAAACATCCACGAGTAAACCTGCCCCTTAGCTGCATCTCCCGTTTCATCTGGCCCACCTTGGACCTCTTCCTTTCACCCCTGACTATAAAATCTATCCGCTTTTTTACAAGCATCTCTCTTCATCCCTCTCGTCTAGTCTTCAACGTTTCTTAGTGTCGTTCGACCAGAAAGCTCGAGTCACCGTATATATATGGATGTGTGTGGGGGGGGGGGGGGTGAATGCAACTTAGCCCTCCAACGTAGAGAAATTCTTCGTCGGAAGAAGGAAAATGGGAAGGTGGGGGATGACTGAACCGAGATCTCCATACCCTTTGCTCGGGGGAAAGGGGCGGAAAAGAGAGGAAGAACAGTGAATTTCGTCGTTACTTTTTGTTTTACGTAAATTTTTTCGGCACCCTCCCTCATATCGGCTGCGGAGGGTTAAAACTATAGATATAGTGAAGAAGCTTGAAGTGGGAGATCGTTTGTCGTATATATATACGCGTATTTTACTATATATATATATATATATATATATATATATATATATATGCAGTAATTTTTTCCTCATTGTCCGAGAGACAAAACCGCGAGTATTCGGTGTATGCGCGACCCCCTTTGGCTTCGCGCGTCTCTCGCTACACTTCCTCGCACACACAAAACACAAACGCGAATGGTTTCTTTTTCTCTGCTGAATGCGCACGTTCGATTATATTTCTCCACCTGGCTCACGAGCTGTATACGCGTGTTATATGTATCTCTCGTTTTGCTTATAGAGAACACATAGCAGACTTCCGATCGGTATACTCGACCCAGCCTTATTGTCTTTATTTATTTTCCTTCCCGATATATCCAGAATTTCCAGAAGACTGGAATAATAGAGTTTTTCTTTTTGTCCTATTCCATTTTTTTATTTAATTTTTTTCTCGATCGATCGAGAAAAGAAAAAATGGCGTACATTATTGAGATATTTTTACACTCATAAAACAAAAAGTCATGATATTTCGGGAGATTATTATTTTTTTTTAAAAAGATTTTCAATATTTATTTTTATATTGTTAGAATATATTTGTATTGATATACGAATTATTTAATTTTTATTCAAGATTTATTAATAACCAGAGGTGCTTCACGAGGTTTATAACAAAAGATGTCACGTAATTAAAAAAAATATATAATTTTCCCGAAATCTTATTGTCAGTAGTTGTTTTATTTTTAACGATTTCAATATTTATTTTCGAATTATTCAATTTTTATTCGAAAATTTATTAATAATCAGGGGAAGGGGCAGTTTGTCCTTACGTATAATTTTGATCAAAAAAAAGATGACGGATGTCACGTGATAAAAACTGTAATTTTTTTTTTTGAAAACTTGTTAGTGCGCAATACGTGGGGGGTTGGGGGGATGAATCGATGAGAAATAACAGCATTGGATAGAACGAAAGCAATTCACGTGGGAGGATCCGATTCGCGCGTCGATGACGCGGATAGGAGGAAAAACGTGCTCGCCGAGATCGGAAATAAATCGTGTAGCGCGCGGGGTTGGTTCGCCGATGCGGAAAAGGGAGAAATATTCTAGCGAATTTCAGGATGCGAGAGAGTGGAGTAAAGCAGGATAAAATTGTAAGAGAAACGACAAGCATATCTGCAGTTTCTCGTAGTCACAATTTTGCTCTTCTGTCACTGAAAAATTGGCCGGCCGTCATTTTGTAAAATATTGGAAATATGAAAAATGAATAAAAATCCACAGACACCCCATTGTGCGTTTGGTAAAAAATGAGAATCAAGTTTGTTTTTTTTTTTTTCCCCACGTCTACGTATCAAACTTAAAGTGAAAAGCTAGAATTTCGCATAACTTATCAGGGGTCAACCAGGAATAATTCAGGGTCACTCAAAAACACTCATTGAATTTCACGCATAATTATACACGAACGATATAATCCGCAATATTTACTCAGCGCTATAATTGTGACTCGCGAGATTTCACCAAGAAATTATCAAATACGCGTTCGAGTAAATTTTTCACGAAAAAAAAAGAAAGAACAAAAAAATTTTTCCCATGAGAAAAAAAAAAATTAAATCGACAAGCAGCTCTTCCTTCCTTAATTCCCGAAAAAACAAAAAAGAAATGATATTTCTGATTTTTCTATGACTGCATTTTTATGTATTTAACAAGTTATGCTCGTTTAGGACGATGGAGAAAATGGTAAAAAATAATAAAGATAAAAGGCACAAAACGTATAATAAAAATAGAGAAACGTTAAAATGGCGTTTGGGAAAGCTCGAAAAATTTCATTCAGGCAGATACACGAGGCAGAGAGCATGCTGTCGTTGGAAGCAACAGTTCGTTCTGCTCCAAACTCTCCCCTTTTCTCCCTGTTCGTTTACCACCCCTCTGTGCGGTACGATGTAGTCGCGTGGCATGCCAGTTTGCCAGAGTTCCGGACATTATTTGGCTCTTCTTTCCACCATCAACCCCTAGACCGAGCTTTCTCTTCAGCTTCGACTGTTGCCCTTCTCTCTCATTTAGTCTTCATAAAATAAATCTATGAAAATCTCTATAGCTTCCCTCGAGTCTTTCTCTTGAAGCTTTCTATTTCGTATTTACTAAATTTACACTTCATTTGGGCCTTTTCGCTAAGCTCTCTCTCTCTCTCTCTCTCGTATTTTAACCCTCTTTATCCCTTCTTTTAACCCTCTTTATCCCTCATCTCCCTCCCTCTCATTTTAACCTTCTTTATCCCTCATTTTCTCTCCTGTGACCTGGCCAACCCAAACGTTGAGTGAGAATTGAGATGGAAGGAGCGATGAGAGAAGCTGCTACGAAGCTGCTTATTCTCTCATCGCTCGCCGTCCATCTCACTTAAAGTTTATTTCGAGCCTCCGTGTCTCGTCCTTCACAGCCTGCAGCTCTGATGCTTTTCCTCAACATTCTCACTTCACTTCCATTATCTCACTTTCAACACCTGAGCAATCACCCTTTTCGTGGTCCTACGAAATTCTCTTCGAAATCCACATTCGTTTATTCTCCACTCACGCTCACTACAGCTAAGAGATTTTTTTTTTTTTTAACGCTCACCAAAACACGCCTTTAGACTCAAAGAAGAAGATACGCTCCTGGGACTTCCGACACGTGCCACGTGCCCGTGAAATCGACCGACCGGAAAAAGGGATGAAAAGGGTTGAAATGGTGCAAGCATGAAAATTAACATATTCGAATTTATCATATTGACGCTGCAACGTAACGCGAGACATATGACAGTCTGACGAAGAAAACTTTAGTTTGAATTTTGGAAACAATTGTCAACGAATGTCATCGTCATCGCTGATTTCACGATCACGTGATAATATTTAAAAAAATATATATTAATTTAATATTCTGATTTCGTTTTTCACTCTTTTTCAATCTACGATAAACATTAAAGGGTTGAAATGGTGCAAGTTGAAAATTTACATATATTGACGCTCCAACGTAACGCGAGACTGACAGCCTGACGAAAAAAATTTTAGTTTTGAATTTTAGAAACAATTGTCAACGAATTTTAAGTCTTTCTTGACAGAATTCAATGTCATCGTCATCGCTTATTTCACGATCACGTGATAATATTAAAAAACATATATATTAATTTAATATTCTGATTTAGTTTTTTCACTCTTTTTCAATCTACGATAAACATTAAAGGGTTGAAATGGTGCAAGTTGAAAATTTACATATATTGACGCTCCAACGTAACGCGAGACTGACAGCCTGACGAAAAAAAATTTAGTTTTGAATTTTAGAAACAATTGTCAACGAATTTTAAGTCTTTCTTGACAGAATTCAATGTCATCGTCATCGCTGATTTCACGATCACGTGATAATATTTAAAAAAAATATATATTAATTTAATATTCTGATTTAGTTTTTTCACTCTTTTTCAATCTACGATAAACATTAAAGGGTTGAAATGGTGCAAGTTGAAAATTTACATATATTGACGCTCCAACGTAACGCGAGACTGACAGCCTGACGAAAAAAATTTTAGTTTTGAATTTTAGAAACAATTGTCAACGAATTTTAAGTCTTTCTTGACAGAATTCAATGTCATCGACATCGCTGATTTCACGATCACGTGATAATATTTAAAAAAAATATATATTAATTTAATATTCTGATTTAGTTTTTTCACTCTTTTTCAATCTACGATAAACATTAAAGGGTTGAAATGGTGCAAGTTGAAAATTTACATATATTGACGCTCCAACGTAACGCGAGACTGACAGCCTGACGAAAAAAAATTTAGTTTTGAATTTTAGAAACAATTGTCAACGAATTTTAAGTCTTTCTTGACAGAATTCAATGTCATCGTCATCGCTGATTTCACGATCACGTGATAATATTTAAAAAAAATATATATTAATTTAATATTCTGATTTAGTTTTTTCACTCTTTTTCAATCTACGATAAACATTAAAGGGTTGAAATGGTGCAAGTTGAAAATTTACATATATTGACGCTCCAACGTAACGCGAGACTGACAGCCTGACGAAAAAAATTTTAGTTTTGAATTTTAGAAACAATTGTCAACGAATTTTAAGTCTTTCTTGACAGAATTCAATGTCATCGACATCGCTGATTTCACGATCACGTGATAATATTTAAAAAAAATATATATTAATTTAATATTCTGATTTAGTTTTTTCACTCTTTTTCAATCTACGATAAACATTAAAGGGTTGAAATAGTGCAAGTTAAAAATTTACATATATTGACGCACCAACGTAACGCGAGACATGACAGCCTGACGAAAAAAAATTTAGTTTTGAATTTTAGAAACAATTGTCAACGAATTTTAAGTCTTTCTTGACAGAATTCAATGTCATCGTCACGGCTGATTTCACGATCACGTGATAATATTAAAAAAAATATATATTAATTTAATATTCTGATTTAGTTTTTTCACTCTTTTTCAATCTACGATAAATATTGAAGGGGTGAAATGGTGCAAGTTGAAAATTTACATATATTGACGCTCCAACGTAACGCGAGACTGACAGCCTGACGAAAAAAAAAATAGTTTTGAATTTTAGAAACAATTGTCAACGAATTTTAAGTCTTTCTTGACAGAATTCAATGTCATCGTCATCGCTTATTTCACGATCACGTGATAATATTTTTTAAAAAAATATTAATTTAATATTCTGATTTCGTTTTTCACTCTTTTTCAATCTACGATAAATATTGAAGGGGTGAAATGGTGCAAGCATGAAAATTAACATATTCCAATTTGTCATATTCACGCTGCAACGTGTAACGCGAGTCTGACGTCTATGGTGGTCTTTATGTGTGCTTGTGTGTGTGTGTGTGTGTGTGTGTGTGTGTGTGTGTGCTCGACACGATAAACAAACACACGGATATATGTGAAACGACGCGATATTGGTACATCCCTCCGGCTCTTCCCCACCGTTTTGATGGCAGATCGATGCGATTTTAATCGGTTTTTCTACGGAAATATTCACAAAATGGAGGGTGTTGATGCTCGGATAAGCTACACACACACACACACACACACACACGAGCGTTTGTTTGCCAAAGGATTAAAGCTTTTCACACGATCGGTTTTTCCAGAGTTGGATCATAGAGTTGGGGGGGGGGGGGTCACATGAGATCGAAAGTGTCTCTCTCTCTCTCTCTCTCTCTCTCTCTCTCTCTCTCTCTCTCTCTCTCCCTCTCTCTCTCTCTCGCTGCAAGGGAGCTCGGGATTAATTTTATTTCCGGTCGAATAACCATTGACACGTGCGAATGAAGTGAACGCATCAGCCACACATCTCTCGTTGGTTTGGTCGACATTTCGACCTCTCGGGCTTGTCCCCGAGCAGCTGGTAAATCCATCGCGCTCATAGTCCAAACTACGTGACTCTATATATGAATCGAACGAGATATATGCAGTTTTGAATAATTCACCAGTTTTGCATTCGTATTCATCATAGATCATGATCGTTCGAATGAAAAGTCAGTCGAAATAATTTACTAGAAATAATAATAATAATAATAATAATAATAATAATAATAATAATAATAATAATAATAATAATAATAATAATAATAATATTAATAATTCAAAATAGATGCCATTTTGTTGCGTTAATAATTAATAATTACTCTATTATATAATGTGTTAATGACTTTTTTCACACGATCTCTATCTCCGATTTACATCTACGGCTAATTGTATTTGTTATTTTTAATTTTTTTGCCCAACGTCAAATAAAGATAATTTGATATAATTATAATGGAAGGGGAAAGGAGGGTAAAATATAAATTAAAAAAATAGCGAATAAACCAGGCAGATCACAGAAAGGGTTCATATGCTTGTATATGTATATCAATCGAATTTTTATAATTGGATTTGAATTAGAATGACACTTGATGATTTCGTTGGTCTGGCAGATACGAAACGCAGATACGCTCTGTGAAAAGTTTTATTAATGAGAAATATCAGTAGAGAAGGAAAAAATGAGAACACAAGGAGCGTTTCGAGAGGGTTAAAAATCTGACGATTGCGAGGGTGAAGAAGAGAAAAAAAAAATGTTCTCGTTTCCTCGAAAAAGTAACGATGATGAAAATGCATCAAAGCGTAACCATCAAATTAAAAATGCAATTATAAAAAGCGTCGGAAATGTCTTTTGTCGAAAAGCAACCCGCCGGGCTACACGACACTCGTTCTCTTTTTTACCACCGGTGCATTCAAGCAAACTCCTCTCGTTTAATTTTCATTTCTCCCTCCCTCTTCTTTTCTCTTATTCACACCCAAAAGTTTTTTTTTTTTTTTTCGCTCACCCTTGCACTTTCTATTTAATAGTCAGATTTTGGAGCCCTCCCCCCACCCCCTCAAAGGCTCAGAGCCTAGAATAACGAAAAAAAATGTCCACTCGCTGGAGAGACACTGGACGAGAATAGATAAGTCCGAAGCTTTTGAGATTGTGCGAGAATAAAGATATATGTATATGCATATATATATATATATATATATATATATATATATATATATATATATATATATATATATATATATATATATATATATATATATATGTATACCAAGTATAACGAAGCGACGGAGCGTAAAAGAGGAGGGTCGGGAAAGCTTCAATTTTCGTACCTCTTGTGATTTTTTTTTTGCTTTTTTATTGTTTTCTTTTTTTTTTTTGCAGAAATGAACAAGAGACCGTCGTCCCGAATCTGCTATCAAAGCCCAGCAGCCACCCATTGTGCCCTTGTACGGGATTTTCATGCTTCCATATATATGAGTGTACGTATGCAGCTCATATACATTATATATATATATATGTATATATATATATATATACACATATATATATAACAGAATACATCGTTGTGTGAGTCAGGGTGTTTGGTGAAGGGCTCTTTTTTTTTTTTACTTTTTTTTCAGGCAAGAGTACCTGGCTTCACTTTGAAGCTTTCTTCGACATGCCCCCCGGATTTTTCTCACACCCCACGTCAGTGTACTCCATCCTCCCCACAATTTGGCTCTTTAATAAAATTCATCCCCTCTACTACACTTTGGTTATTTTTTTTTTTTACTTTTTTCTTTTTTGTTTCATTTCTCTAGTCATCCCTTAACTCCTGTGCTACGCTATGCTTGAATCCATCTATTGATCGAATGAAAAATTTAATTAAAAAACATGAATTATTTATAATTAGGAATATTTGTGAAAAAAAAAAAAAAAATTAAAATTTTCACTCGCTTGAAATTGAAATAATAAAATGATTCGTGTGACGAAAAAAAAATATTCGTTCATCGAACTCGTCAGACATGGAGCAAATAATATTTTTCGGTCCAGGGTGAAATGCACCCCCGTCAGATACAACCAATAACAAGCGCACTCAGTCAGAGCATCCCTTGCGTCTGCTCCTCCTCCATTGCCAGTAACATGTAAAACACTCGTCTACGCGTCGTTCGACCCGGAACGAGAGATGGATCGGGAGATGGAGGCACGAAGAAGAGAGAAAGAGGGAGAGAGAGAGAGAGGCAGAAGGGATGGTGTTCGTCGAGTAGACTCGAACTAACGTAGGGGTGGGCTGGGGCTCTGTCGAGAACCCCGAAGGAAATGATTAATTGGCACGGGCTTGCCTTGACAGATCTGACGGTATTCGTCCGGGTTTCCAGCCAGCTCTCTCTCTCTCTCTCTCTCTCTCTCTCCCTGGTCCACCATCCCCCACAACTACCCCTTCGTATTGCCTCGTTTTTCCGCTCTCTCTCTCTCTCTCTCTCTGCGTGTGCATCCCTCGAATTTTCTCCCTCTCATCCCCTTAAAATCTCTTCGTGGACTCTCAACACAAACGTTCTCTCTGTGCTGGGCATGTCTCCACCCCACTACTCCAACGACCAGAACCGACCTTTCCCCCACTACCACGAGAGAGCCAGAGCAAGAGAGAGAGAGAGAGAGAATGAAAAAATATTCAGCAAGCGCACCCTGGTCTTTCCCTATTGATCGGATATTCGGAAAATTTTTGCGAGAATCTCGCGAGAGGATGACGTGCGCAACGATATATATATAGATGGAGAGAGAGAGAGAGAGAGAGAAGGAGAGACGGAGATTTCGCCACGGAAAGGGAGCAAAAGGGAGTCAGAGAGTGCCGCAGGGGGGTTGGTGGAGGATCGGAGAGGGATGAGCGAAAACGGGCTGGCGAACGAGAATGGAAAGAGCGAGAACGTGGAACCAGGAAAAAAATGGAGGTGGGGGGGGGGGTGGGGTGGTGGAATAGAGAGAGGGAGAGAGACGACGGTGGAGAAAAGAAAAAGAAAATTTGAGAGCTACGCTCTCTTCTGCTTCAGTGGTGGGGGATGTGAGAGTGGGTGAAAAAAAAGACGAGATGATAAAGTAGAAATGGCGAGAGAGAGAGAGAGAGAGAGAGAGAGAAATGAGGAAGCTGCAGGGCGATGGTTACGAAGGATGGAATGAGAAAGGACGAGGAAAGAGAGTAGAGGAGGGGGGAGGAACGCTGTGCAAGAAGATGGTTATAGGGTAACTAAACGACACCCTTCATTTTCAGACCGGTTGAAAATTCTTTCTCTTCCTTGCCCCTCTTTCTGGATTATCTTTTTCTACCACAGTTGCGCAATTTTTCTTTCTTCATCGTTCTTATAATAAAGAAAAAAATATATATTTAAAAAAAAAAAGGTTCTATAATGCTCCTAAAAATTTAAAAAATGTAAAATTTTAGAATCCTGCCTCATATTATTTAATTATTAAGCCCACCCTCGGTCCATGAATAAAAATGAATAAATAATAGAGAAGAAAAAATTTTCTCTTCTCTTTTCGTAGACGGGAGGAAGAAGCGTGGAAAGGAAGTGCAAATAATGAAAGACCTCCGTTTATGCTCTTTTACGTTTTTTCGGTTCAACTTTCTCATTTCCTCTCTCGCACAATATTCCTTCCAACTGTTCTACGAATCTCTCGCCACAATCAGAAATCTTTCTATATATATATATATATATATATATATGTTGAACAACCCCTCGAAAGCGGAGACCCTCGACCAGCCCCTATTTTCAAATCCCAATAAAGAGAGCCACTACACGATATCGCTTTCCGCAACAATTTAATTGGTATAACATTTTTTATTAAAAAGTATCGACAGCACTGCCTTGTTTACGACTGTTGGAATTAATGCTGTATTCGCGATGGTACAGGAGGAAAAAAACTCTCTCATTCTCATTGTGGCTTTCAGTATTCTTTTCCCTATCTCGGGGGTAGTTTTTATTTTTTTCTTTTTCGTTTGGGTTTTCAGTAAAAATGTCGCCTCCACATGCACATTCTCATACTTTTATACATTTCGTTTTCTCTCTACTCGATTTAATTTGCGTAATCGGACGACCTTTTAGAAGAATATTTATTGGCAATATATATATATACATATATTGCCAATAAATTGATTTAAAGCAACGAAAAAAGACATTCTCTATGTACTGTCGTAATTTATGAAATATTATTTTAAGACATAAAATATTGTCGAGGACTTTGATTGTCTACGTGATTAATGTCTCACGATAGTAATCGCTCAATTTCGCAACAATAGCGAATGGAAAATGCGATTATATATATATATATATATATATATATTATAACTTTGTTCACCATGATTTTGCAATGTCGACATGAGACTTTTGTGCTTGTGCTTGTGCTATATATATATATGTAAATGTTCCCACCTTAATATAGTGTGCCGGATGAAAACGAGCACCCACGCAAAGGGCTCGCGACCCGAGACCATTTAATATACTCGCAAACTTACTCACGTATTCGCACTCTTGTACGTAAAATTCTTGTCTACCTACGTATACCATTCATTTCCTAACCACAATAGTATGCGATGCTCGAGAGAGAGAGATTTTTGTATAAAATGAAAATAAATTCGTTCCCCGATGAAAAATAAAATAAATATTTTCAATGACAATTTCTTCCATTTGACATTTTATTTTAGAAAAGTAACGAAAAATATTACATAATGCTTATTAGTGATTTTAGTATGGAATGTGAGAGTTTTCAAGGATTCAATTTAATTTGCTCAAATGGACGAATTTATAATTGGCTCAAACAGCCACGACCAAGTCACGATCTCTCGTCATTCTCATTTCGCATAATACGATATATATATATATATATATATATATATATATATATCTATCTATGGGATAACATATTGGAGCGCACGTGCCTACATGCTTACTTGCTAGGCAACGTTCGTCTGTTTCTGCCACGTGTAAATACGAAGACGCGAGAAACGGTGAGACCGAGAAGAGACACTGCACGATCCTGCCCCAGATTCCTTCTCGTGGCGTCCTTAATTAACGCTTGCCTCTCTCTTCTCTCTCTCTTTCTCTCTTTAATCACACAAGCTTCGGATAAACTCTCTGTGAGGAAGCTCATCGATGATAATGAATATATATATATATATATATATATATATATATATATATTCGAAATTATTTACGAATAATAAATTTTCGTAATTATTAATCGAGGAAAATATTGATAACCATAAAAAAAAGATTATTGCTCAAAATTTATTATTCGGCTTAAAAATTATTATTATTTTTCTCCTTTGAAAAAAAAATATATATATACGAGCTCGAAATAATGAGCAATGTCGCCACGAAAAAAAATCCACTTGATTAAGGGGATTATCAAAAACTCTTTGACATATCATCGCTGCTATACCTCTATAAATATATGGAGGAGAATTCATTGTATTAAAAAATTATTATTTGAATAATTTTTTTTTCAAAGGAGGCAAAAATAATAATAATTTTTAAGCCGAATAATAAACTTTGAGCAATAATCTTTTTTTTTTTATGGTTATCAATATTTTCCTCGATTAATAATTACGCAAATTTATTATTCGTAAATAATTTCGAATTATTTCGTTCATGATACAATATATATATATATATGTAAAGTGATAAGTGAATTTGCGTATTAAGAGAATTGACTTGGCTAACGAAATCTTGAGAAATATTCACAAAATGCTGCAATTAAATGTTTATTTTAAAATCAATCCACGTATGTTTTTATTATTTTCGATAAGAAATACTCGTAGACTAAATTATTCGAATATATTTCGCTCGATTTCATTCCAAACTTTTTTTTCCTATTTTTGCTAGTTTTGTTCACGAGTATAATATACATACATATATATATATATATATATATATATATATATATATATATATATGCATTTATATATATATGTATACATGCGTATGTATATCAAGCAATGCCTGTCTTATCACCGAGCTTTTCCTTCGTCTGTTATCTCAAGTGTCGAACGACGCTGGTGTGGATCGAAAAATCCAAGAAAAGAGAGAATCATTCCCAAGAGGGACTCCTGTGTGTATATATATATATATATATGTGTGTGTGTGTCGTGTATCTACGCCTCAGTTGCAAGCACCAGAGTTACCAAAATGTCCGACAGGTTCGTGCGGTTATGTAAACTTAATGATGTAGATAGTCCAACTGCAATATATAGAATGAGGACAGTGGAGTGGCGGTTTCCCCTCCCACTTTTTTTGTCTCGCCATACATTTCGTCTCCCCACAAAATGCATACTGCACTTCTCGTATCTCTCTCTCTCTCTCTCTCTAGCAGGGATCTGAGCATGATTTTTACTGCACGTCCCGAAAACATTTTCTCCTTATTTTTTTTTCCAGCCACCTTTCAAGACCCTCATTTTGCCAGTTACGAATATCATAATTTTTTTTTCCTCCATCTCAAATATATATTTAAAAAAAAAAAAATTATATCTAAACCGAATTTTTTTCCCCAATCATTTTTTTTTCGCAAACACTCGACTCGATTTTATTAATATTTCCATCAGCAGAAAATTTTCGAATTGAAATAAAATTTTTGTTTCTTTTTTTTTCTCCACACAAATAAAAAGTCAGACAATGCTCGAAAGCAAAATATATTGGGGGTGTAAAATTGTAAGGGGGGTAAATTTTTATCAAACGTGATAAATTCAGGCTTAATTGAACCCTCCCTAACGCAAAATAATATATTGGGTTGATGGAAAAAAAAATCGTACGTTTTTTAAAGGAAATTGCAATACTTAATTTAACGAGGGAATTTTGTTCATCAATCAAATTCTAATAGGAGATAAGAAAGATACGATTACTGTTAGAAAAAAACAAAAAAAAAAAAAAAATCGGAGATATTTTTTATTCCGCCGGACACACCAGTCTCTCTGTATATATGTATCTACAATATATGGAGCATTAAAAATATTTTCCTCGTGCGTCTAATTACGCGTATACATATGTCATTATACGTGTATACGTGTAATTAGTGGTAGGAACGTGCGAGGCTCGATAAAGATTTCGTTTCTGCGTTTAGTTTTCCTCACTCTATAAGCATGAACGTTACTCGATATAAATGCTAAAACACACACACACACACACACAAACGAATATGCATTTGTACAGAGTCTCAACACACACTTCATTACACGAGGCTCGAATTGATTTTCGTTACGCAAGTATATATATATGCGTACAGTCGATTCTCTGTAACATCGGGCTCTGTAAGATCACCTTTCCCCCGAATTCTCTCTGTAAAATCTCGCATAGAGAGAGAGAGGAGAAGGCTACCCCCACTCTCATGCACCTCGTAGCGCTCGTTGGCACTCTGTAAAATCGCGTTTTCCCTAATATTGCGTTCTCCATAATATCGCGTTTTCCCTAATATCGCGTTTTCCCTAATATCGCGTTTTTCCTAATATCGCGTTTTCCCTAATATCGCGTTTTCCCTAACATCGCATGTTCCCTAATCTCGCGTTATTCCTAATATCGCGTTTTCCCTAAAATCGCGTTTTTCCTAACATCGCGTTTTTCCTAACATCGTGTTTTCCCTAATATCGCGTTTTTCCTAATATCGCGTTTTCCCTAATATCGCGTTTTTCCTAATATCGCGTTTTCTCTAATATCGCGTTTTCCCTAACATCGCATGTTCCCTAATCTCGCGTTATTCCTAATATCGCGTTTTCCCTAATATCGCGTTTTTCCTAACATCGCGTTTTTCCTAACATCGTGTTTTCCCTAATATCGCGTTTTTCCTAATATCGCGTTTTCCCTAATATCGCGTTTTCCCTAACATTGCATTTTCCCTAATCTCGCGTTTGTCCTAATATCGCGTTTTCCCTAATATCGCGTTTTTCCTAATATCGCGTTTTCCCTAACATTGCATTTTCCCTAATCTCGCGTTTGTCCTAATATCGCGTTTTCCCTAATATCGCGTTTTTCCTAATATCGCGTTTTCCCTAATATCGCGTTTTCCCTAATATCGCGTTTTTCCTAACATCGCGTTTTTCCTAACATCGTGTTTTCCCTAATATCGCGTTTTTCCTAATATCGCGTTTTCCCTAATATCGCGTTTTCCCTAACATTGCATTTTCCCTAATCTCGCGTTTGTCCTAATATCGCGTTTTCCCTAATATCGCGTTTTTCCTAATATCGCGTTTTCCCTAACATTGCATTTTCCCTAATCTCGCGTTTGTCCTAATATCGCGTTTTCCCTAATATCGCGTTTTCCCTAATATCGCGTTTTCCCTAATATCGCGTTTTCCCTAACATTGCATTTTCCCTAATCTCGCGTTTGTCCTAATATCGCGTTTTCCCTAATATCGCGTTTTTCCTAACATCGCGTTTTCCCTAATATCGCGTTTTTCCTAATATCGCGTTTTCCCTAACATCGCGTTTTCCCTAATATCGCGTTTTTCCTAATATCGCGTTTTCCCTAATATCGCGTTTTCCCTAACATCGCATTTTCCCTAATCTCGCGTTTTTCCTAATATCGCGTTTTTCCTAATATCGCGTTTTACCTAATATCGCGTTTTGCCTAATATCGCGTTTTCCCTAATCTCGCGTTTTCCCTAATATCGCATTTTCCCTAACATCGCATTTTCCCTAATATCACGCTCTTAAGATCACGTTTCCCCCGAATTCGTAGCGCTCGTTGGCGCTTTGTAATATCGCGTTTTCCCTAATATCGCGCAGTCAGAGCCCCGATGGCACGAATTTACAGAGACTCGACTGTATAACGAACGAGTGGCAATTATCCTTCGGGCCTCTCCAGTAAATACGTGACCACACGCACAATATATAACTTGTATTACATTGTTGGAAGCCCGATGAATGCTCGTGGCACGCGAGTGCACATTTTCATTGCAATCAAGTGAAAGAATTTAAAAAAAAAACGTCCAAATTGAAGTTTTTATCATTTTTCACATGAGAAATTAAAATCGACTCAAAAATGTCTCTCGTGATAAAAAAAAAATATATAAATTTAATAATTAAATATTCGAGATCAAATTTGTTTATCCTAGAATTTCTAATCTCGCAAGAATTTATTTAAGTTTATATGGCCAATGAAAAAAAAAAAAAAGAAAAGAGAAAAAAAAAACATGAAATCGCAAACATAAAATGTACAATACGATTTGGGAAAACGATAGTACAACTTGTATACATGGATATAAAGAGGATTTTGCCAACATTACGAGAAACTGGAATGTGCAAAATGAGATCTCAAAAAGATGCACGCAAAGAGG
This sequence comes from Dyspetes luteomarginatus, assembly GCA_963669185.1. Taxonomy (NCBI): domain Eukaryota; kingdom Metazoa; phylum Arthropoda; class Insecta; order Hymenoptera; family Ichneumonidae; genus Dyspetes; species Dyspetes luteomarginatus. Next base: position 6,936,603 of record OY769904.1, read on the forward strand.
GAGAGATGGAAGCAAAAGAAAAGCAGATAGAGAGAGAGAGAGAGAGAGGCGAAAACTTTACGAGAATTCATGCGGCCAAGCTAGAGGAGGGTTTAAGAACGACCAATGTCGCGTGCAGCAATCGCTGCCAGGAAGTTAGGCAAGCGAGCAAACACCAGGCGAAAAGACCTCGCGGAGAAATCTACGACGACTCTGTGCGGTGTTCTGTGCACGACGAGAGACTTTCCGAGAGTGCTTCACCACTACTGAAATTGCACTGTGCCGAGCCCACTCTGTTGTCCTACGTATACTTATATATCTATATCTATATCTATCTACCTATCTATCTATATATATATATATAGAAGTGTATGCATATATGTATATACAGAAGTGTATACATATGTATATATATACATATACAGTGGTATGTACAGAGGACAGTCCAATAATCGTAACGTCAAGTGTTTCACAAGAGCAAAGTCTCGTACAAACGACGACACTCTCACTGTCTTGAAATATTTTACGTTTTTTTTTTTTTTTTTTCTAGCGTATCGAAGTAATTGTCTTTGTGTTTTTTTTTTATTGTTCATTCCTCATCGTCATGCAGCATGATAAGTTTCATTATTACAGAGAGCAAAGGGTCTGGTGTATAAAAAAAAAAAAAAAAAAACGTAAAAATATGTTAAAAATAATCAACGAAAAATGTCAATCGCGACTATCGACCGGGTGAATATCCCAATGGATTTTACCGTATATCCGAACCGTTCTATAACAAAAATATGCAATAATATATTTTTTTTTTGTTTCAAATTTTATCCCCAAATTTATGGTATAAAATATAAGAAAATATTAACGTTAATCGGTAACTCGAGTGCCACTTTTGACGATAATTATTACGAAATTTCATACTTTTGTACTTATTTTCATCCATATGCAAGTATATCGTTTCTTCATTAGTAATATTAATCGATGTTAACACAATATGATTAATTTTATTGATAAATAATTGACTGATTTTTTTTTTTTTCATTGTTTATTTTTATATAACGATTTAACGTGATAAGAATAATTTGTATTTTTAATTAATTCCATTCCGGTGATATATCGATCCTATATCGATCCTATATCGATGTATATATATATATATAGATGCGTAAATCTCAGACGGTCAATTAGTGTAATTGAGAGTCGCAACAATTGTGTACTCCGGGCACGCGTTCTCATCATCGTCGTTTTCGTTGACGATTATTTAGAATTCGCAGAGAGAGAGAGGCAGGAAGAGAGAGAGAGAGAGAGATCCATTATAAAGTATATGGCGTGTTACAATGGCGTTTATTTATAACGGATAAAGCCAAGTCCGTGTGTTAACTGGCGCAACAGAAGCCACAACATTAGAGGAACTCACGATTGCGCGAGAACGCACTCTCGTGTGTGGGCGGTTTGTATTATATATATATATACATATATATATATATATATGTACGTACTCTATGTGTCTAGTCTACCAAGTAATAGCGTTACATTAGACACGTTCGGTCTCAGAAAATGGCTCTGGGACTTGTACATATATGTGTATATGTATATATATATATATGTATATATATGTATGTCCGTATAAGCTCTGCATGAACAATAAATATTTAATAGACCAACTATAACTGTATACGAACTGCTGACACTCGTACGTTTAGCACACACACAGAGAGAGAGAGAGAGAGAGAGAGAGAGAGAGAGAGAGAGACCAACCGAACAATGGCAACTACTTTTAAGTTTATTTTTATTTCTTGCGGCCATTAATCGATTCGTACCTGATGCTAAATATTATTATACGAAGATTCGATCGCAAAAAGACGTTGACGCCTCATTTTTTACCTCGTATTATACGGAGCTATAGAAAAAAATGTTATAAAAGAATTGTGTAGAAGAGGAAAATAAACGATGAAGAAATTTTTTTACAATTATATTCGTAAGTGAATAGAAAAATGATGTAATTTTTTAAATTAAGTAAAATCGATATAGATTCGTTGCTGTTTTATTTTTCAATGAAATTTCAACAACAGATGAATATTTTTTATTTTATAAATTAGATTTTACGATCATTTTACGTATTTTCGTTTTCTTTTTTACAAATTATCATATATATATATATATATATATATATATATATATATATATATATATATATATATATATTGAAGTGATTTGTAATCAATTCGTAATGGAAAATTTTCCAGTAGATCAGAGTGCAGCAATTATTTAGTTTTTTTCTTTTTAATTATATTTCGAGTTCGAGAGGTCAATTGTTATCTCTTACATATTGGCCATAAAAGTCACCATTTGAGGAGAGAAAACTAGTAGTTAGGCCAGTAAAACGTCAGACAGTGAAAAAAAAAAAAAAAAAAAAAAATTGTGCAAAGTTTGAAAAAAAAAATGGCAAACGACGAAATAATGAAACTAGAAAAAGTTGTATAGGAGGAAATGAGACAACATGCATAGAGGGAAAAGAAAGAGAAACGTATATATATTTTGGTCTGCTGGTATATTTATATATATATATATTTGAAACATTCGACGAATGGGCGTATATATAGAGACGCGTAACGTTACATAAGTCCAAATCCGTCAGCCATTTTGCTAACTCGCGCGTCTGGTGGCCTACCGATCCGCCACCGTTGCATCCTTCCCCTCTGTATTAGAGACCGAGCAGCTCGATCATATGACATATGCGAGGCATTGCACGCCACTTTAGCCACAATAAAATAAATTTACAAAAAAAATTACAAAATTTTTGCCTAATTAAAAATTAATTTTAGTGCCCATAACAGAATGCCCGTCTTTTTCTTACTTCTACCTCAATGTCTGATATAATCTCGTGGAAACGTCGCATCGTATTTTTTTTAATTTGAGCAATTTTGATATATATAATATTATATAATTTTATATATAAAATATTATAAATTATAAGATTATTATAAAATATTATATTATAATTTTATAATATAATATTTTCCCACATCCCCTCCACAGCTCATTATTCTGCAGGGATGAATATAATCTCTGCTCTATATACATATATATATATATATATATTGATAGATTGATTTAGGATTCCCTTATAGTGAAATTTATTGGAATGAGCCGCCATTGATCCAAGGCTTATATCAATTAGTCGTATTAATTATCCAAACATTGCAACACAGCTAATTATTAAATATTAATTAGCAGCATTATTGCTCAATAATTCCGAGTATTAATACTCGATAATTTTGCAAGTTAAAATTTCATCACAAACTATACAGGAGAATGTCTACATTTCTGGCTTCCTCGAGGGCTTATTTAGCCAATAAAACGATTCACTCTCGCGAAACGATCGTCAATCCTATATATCCATATATATATATATGAATAAAAATAAAAAATAATTTCCACCGCATGTGAGACGAAAAGTTTTGTATTTGCCGAGTCATTCATTATACTTGGAATTTTCAATTAACATCGCAATTTTATGACAAACAATTATTAAAAAAAAAAAAAATTGCCAACACGAGTTGAAATAAAAAATCTCCTCAATTTTTTGAAATTTGCCTCAAACCCAACAAACAAATATTGCGTGACTCACGTGAACGCTCGCGAAAGCTTTTCGCAACCTGAGGTAAGAAAGATATGAGTTTTGGTGAAAAAAAAATTCTTTATTGTTTATATGCGTGTGTGAATACGAGTATATTATTTATGAGTTGGTGCATCGCGCACACACACGCATATATATATATATGTATATATATATATATATATATATACAGACGAGCTCGCGCGCAGAGTTCCGTACGCGCTTCTAAATCGAGGTCAAACCAAATTTTCTACTTTAACCTACTGCGAATATACTCGGCGAATTTAACTTTCTAAAACGAGACACGTGAAGTGAGTATTCGACGTTAGAACTTGTCGTCATGTGCTGGTACAGTTGATACATTATCTACTTTTGCCCTAAAATATATATATATATGTAGCGCGTGCATCAAGTAGACGCGAGAGACAAGATATAGCCAGGTAACGTCGTATACTCTCGTCTTCACCGCGAACTTTGTACTCGAAATTAGTACGGGGCCTGGACGTGGCTTCCCCGAGGATTTACAAAGGAGACTCGACAGCATACACACAGTAAACCTAAGCGAAGAGAGTTAAGGGATCTCTCACGCACACCCCATATCTTATATTCTCTGTACCCCCTTTGGAGTAACTTTGGTGCATCGCGAATTGGCAGAGCTTGCCATGAATATTTACGGAGAGTTCGGTGACCTCACAAGATTTCATTCCATGCCGATGATACTCTCGCGTTTTACCGTTACATTTTTTTTTTGTTTTTTTTCACCTTTGCCAATCGTTTGAGCTTGCGAGGAATTGCAAAAAAAAAAATTATCCAATATTTTTTACCAAATAAATTGAGCTGATTTTTTTTTTTTTTTCTTCAATAATATATTTAATCTTCACATCGCTGGATGTAACAAAAAAAAAAAAAACTATATGGTCAATTTGGAAAATTTTATTTCTCAAATGATGAGTTGATTTTAGGGTGAACAAAAATTTTCACCTTTGCCAATCGTTTGCGTTTGCGAGGAATTGCAAAAAAAAAAATTATCCAATATTTTTTACCAAATAAATTGAGCTGAATTTTTATTTTTTTTTCTTCAATAATATATTTAATCTTCACATCGCTGGATGTAACAAAAAAAAGAAACTATATGGTCAATTTGGAAAATTTTATTTCTCAAATGATGAGTTGATTTTAGGGTGAACAAATGGGAATTTTTTTTTTGTGAGCTGATTTGTGTTGGAAAAATTCTACTATCTGATACAGTCAATCATATACAAATAATTATCAAAGCTCGAAATTTGACAAATTTTTTGTTTTTTTCTCTCTCACGTGGCTGGAATATTATCACATATCTCGTATTCGAAACTGAATCCCTCTAAAAATGCGAGTGAGAAGGAAACAAAAAAAAAAAACGACATGGTAAATTTGGAAAATTTTAATTCTCAAATGAGTTGATTTTAGGGTGAAATGGGGAAAAATTATTTTGAGTTTATATGTGTTGGAAAAATTCTGCTATCTGATACAGTCAATCATGCAAATAATTATCAAAACTCCCAATTTTAGACGATTTTTTTTTTTTTGCTCTCTCACGTGGCTGCAATATTATCAGATATCTCGTATTCCAAACTGCACATCCCTCTAAAAATGTGCGCAATTTCCAATGTGAGTGAGAAAAAAAAAAGTAAAAAAAAAACTGAACAAAAAATTCAATCGAAGCTTTTCGCAAAACCTTCTGGAATGTTTAGAATTTTTCGTTGGCCATTTGTAACTGGTACGATGGAAGAATATTTTTGCAAGTTCGTTTGGGGGTGAGGGGTGAAAAATTCTGGGCGTGAAATGAGCATTGCATTCGAGAATGGCAGACGGTGGTTTGCATTTCAACTGACGATGATTGTTCGCGTAAAGTGGATATATATATATATATATATATATATATATATATATATACATATATATATGCTATATATATGTAGATATATATAGATATATGCTATATGTATCTATATACATATAGCAGAGTGTGTGTTCCACGTGAACGTGCTCAACTTTCCCGATCGGGAATTTAGCTTGTTGTGGGGGGTTACGAGGCAAAAGTTATACCAGAGGTGTTATAGGGTGGAGGTGACTGTACGTATTATATATATATATATATATAGAATAGAAGCCAATAGAATTTTGATGGTTTCGTGTCCTTCTATATATATATATATATAGAAGAAACCATCAAAATTCTATTGGCGTGAACCACCCCCTCTTCTCGGATATCCGAAACAAAGCATGGGGTAATTTTTACGACAAATTTTTCATTTTTTCGCGAGAGAAATTCAACGTTTTATCGATTGGAATCAACAATTTTTTATCTAATAATTCAAATCAAATTTTTTTTCATCACTTAAAAAAAATATAAATATATTTTGACGATTCATTTTTTTTTCCTGGTATAAAATGATTTTCAATTAAGCTAATCGATCGATTTAATGAGATAAATTTTGTTTTTTCATTTTTTTTTTTTTCGTTCATCATCGAGCTTCATAATATTCCATTTAAATGCACAAAGAGCATCGCGACGCAGTCGTTAATCTCGTTAAGTGTTTCGACCAGTTTTAATATATATGAGAATACGATATCAGCACACAGAGTGCTTTTTAATCATCGCGATCGGCCAAAAAATATTAATAACAAAAAATAATTAGTGTGATATATTTTTGTTGCGATTTGAGACGCGATAACGCGATATAAATATCTCGTGTATGTGTGTCTGTGTGAGTGTGTGTGAGGCCATTGATGATGATGATGATGATGATGATGATGATGCATTATCGTCATTTTGGCTTTGGCTTTTACCGATGAAAAAGCATACGCGTTATATATATATATATATCTATAGCGTTACGTTTGACCAGAAATCCGACACAAAGGAAATCTCGGTATCAGTTGCGTATGCGAAACGTGCAATAACGGACACAAAATGTTTTTCATCCACACACAACAGAGAGATTTGTGATTTCTCTCGTTGTTTTAAACTCGATACCAGAGACCGAACATAGATTGGAACGAGACCAAATTATTAGCTGTATCAAAACGGATGATCCGCGAGGTGGCAAACGAGGGTGGGAGGCAGAAGGGGGTGGCAAAAATCATACAGAGAATTTGAGCACGCTTGACAGTCGATACACGATCGTTCACATCGTATATATATGTATATATATATATATATATACGTATATATCACGCACGACTACGCCGTTCATTTTATCACGCAGCGTATCAATATATCGTTTAGCAACAAACATAATTAACGTCCTTAGATCTGGACTGATGTACAATTTTGTATTATATACCAGACAGTGATTTTCAATTGTAAAACGATACATAAATTTACAATTATTCCGCCAATTATTATATTTTAAACATTAATATATATATATAAACATGTTAATAATATTCAAGACAGATTTATCAGCAAGTTTATTTTTTTCAATTTTAATTCCGTATATCTGTGCGTGAATATTTAAAGGCAAAAACATTGCACGTTTTTCTCATATAACATGAAATCATTGAAAATTATGAGGAAATAATAATTATAGATTTTGTTAATATAATTGTTACAATAATGGAATATAATTATTTTTATATAATGCGAGTATTGAGAATAAAAAAAATATTAACATTGTAGGATTTTTTTTGGCATTTTTTTATCTTACTACAGAAATAAATACGGTAGAAAGAAAAAAAAAAATTCATTTATCAATTTCCAAATCATTCGATCTAGAGAATGAAATAATTCAATTTATAGTCTCATCGTCGCAACTCGACAGATATTTTTTTCAATGAAATAATCGATGACTCCTCTGTTGCACGTCCAAATTGTATTCCGAATATTTTCATTAATTTTGTTTTTCATTTTTTGGTCAGAGTGTATTGCGTAAAATATTACAACATATCAATTTCCGCCAGGATGCGAGAGAGAGAGAGAGAGAGAGAGAGAGAGAGAGAGATGGCGATTGAAAATAATTTAATTCGTTATTGCCCGTTGGGGCTTTTGCACGTTGAGATACATAGACACGCACACATATATATATATACATAACAACGGTGCAATATGGTTATGCAATAAAGGTTATTAGCAGGGATCGAACGTAAAACAATTGCGTCCGAGTGTCTCGATAAATAGAATTGAATTTGGGAAAATTGGAAAAAAAAAAAATTAAAACAAATCAATCAATCAATGATCAATGACGAATGATAAAGATTCCATTTCACATATATATAAAAAAAAATCATAAATGCTTCGTTTTATAAAAATCTTGCCAACGTTCAAGTTTAACTAAACAAAAAAGTTGCTCATGAACGCGATCATCGTCCACCTGTTTATCCCTCAAATCATTTTTATTACCAAAATTAATAACAATTAAAGTGATCTACTTATCAAGGCCAAAAATATATATTTTTTCAATTATTTCATCAAGAAAAAATTAATTTTTCAAACCCTACACAACAATTTTTATTTCTATTAAATAAAAACATACAAAAAAAAATAAAAATATATTATCAATTATTAATAAAACCACACAAAAAAGTCCAAGACAATAAATTTCAAGTTTAATAAATCAAAAAAATTCTATCAAAATAAAATAAACTGTTTCGGAATAAATTTTTGAAATTTTCAAATTTTTTTCACCCCGCAACGTGTACAAATTATAAAAATATGTATAATAAATAATAGCCGTTTTCCGGACTTTGTATATACGAACTATGCGGTTTCGTATTCCGGTTTGCCATCATCGCAGCAATGTTTGAGTTTTCAACGGGTTTTCTAGTAGCTCACAGTATAGAGTTGATACGAGTGCATATCCGGGGTACATGTGCAAGCCAATATACATATACATACATATATATATATATACGTATTCTATGTATAGTATATAATGTACATCTATATATAGGAGAAAGAGAGATGGAGAAGAAGCGCGACAGGTTTCCGCGAGCACGTGGCAGAGACCAGGGAGGGCAGCAGCCTCTCTCGCTCTCTCTCTCTCTCTTTCTCTCTCGTTGCATTGCAGCGTCGGCGTGGACCAAGAGAGGGAGGAGGGGAGGAGGGGGGAGGGATATGCAACCGTGCGCTTGGCAATGCAACGACCAGCATGCTGCTGCTCTCCACAGCTGCAGTATATATATATATATATATATATATATATATGGAGTTCTCGATTCTGTATATATATATATATATATATATATATATATATATATACGTAGAATCGAGAGCTCTCTCTCTCATTGCATACACGCAGCCGGCAAAACGAATTTTAGGTCGCATTCACGATGCATCTTTGCTGTATATATATATATATATATATACATATATATATATATGTATATGTAGTTTCAGTACTCTCAGTACACACTCTGTACACGAGGGTTCGGCGAGTTACGTGCATGCAAGATGCGAAGCACAAAAGGGGGAAACATTTTTTTTTTGTCTTTTTTTTTTGTAATAAAAAAAAAAAAAAGATAAAAAAAAAAACAATCGAAAATAAAAAGAATTTCGTGGTCGATTGGCCCGAACGGTCCGAGTATGAACGAGAGTACGCGCTCCGGCACCGAGAGACAAAGCGAGAGGAGAACGTTTGTGTACATATATACATATATATATATATATATATATGTATGTAGATGGCATTGCAGCGAGTAGAAAGGGACGACGAGAAGAGGGCACAAAGAAGCATCAGCGAACGTTTGTACATACAAGTTGTATATCTGTATATATATATATATATATATAGACTACAAGCGCAACGGGGTAGCTGCAGTGCATCGCCGCCCTTACGGAACTGCACTCACTCGAATCGATTCGTCCAACTTACCCGTTCGTCCCACTCTCTCGCTCTGTATTTTCCTTCCTTCTTTCTTTCTTTCCTTCTTCCTTTCGTTTTTTCTCTTGCTTTTTAAAACTCTCTCTCTCTCTCTCTCTCTCTTTGTTCTCGCAATTTTTTTTTTTTTTTTTTTTTTTCGCCAATACGCGCATTATTCGAAACCTCGTGTGCACGTACCGAGACATTCTCTTGTGCGAATAAATTGGTCAGAGAGGGTGGAAGAATAGAAAAAAAAAAAAAAAAACGAAACGAATAATAATTCACATTGATAGTTACGAATAATTTCAATTCGTAAAATTCGTTGTACGCTCATTGATAATTTTTCTTTAGTGATAATAACAATATTCATTATTATTATTATTATTCAAAATTCGTTGCACGTTTATTATTGGATCTTCGATAAAAATGTAAACTGTTCTGCATAATACAGATACGACTCGCAAAAATGTTGGACGGAGAGAAAAAAAAAAAATGTTCGAATAGATATATGAACGGGTAGCGAAGCAATTAGCTCTTATACCAGTCACAGAGTTAATCGTCGCGATAATCAACGTCACTGCAACTTTCTCGCTCTCTCTCTCTCTCTCTCTCTCTTTCTCTCTCTTTCTCTCTCTCTCTCACAACTCTTTCTCCTCTCCTCCTTCTCTGTTATACACACCCACCACACTCTAATAGCCATGAAAACGAGAGAAGCGAGAGAGAGAGAGAGAGAGAGAGAGAGAGAATAAATCATTCACAACTTTTTTTCTCTCCTCTTTCTATCTCATTGTTTATTTTCATTACGCGAGCTATTACGCGTCGCCCCCGGCTATATTTATCATTTTACTTCCACTCTGATGAGCATATATCTAATATAGTTGAGGAATTTTAATGCACTTTACGTAATTGAAGCGTCAGAAATTTTACGAATTGAATGGAAAGAAAAAACAAAAAAAAAATCTAAATATTAATTTTTAAGATTTTTTTTTGATCATATAGGAATTTTTTGACAAAAATTTCATTTTATTTTCGTTTCGATAAATCTGATGTGTTAGTTGGAGTCAATTTTGTGTCAATTTTTCTGCGATTGAATGATGCAAAATTTTAAATAAATAAATTGATGAAAAATATTAAAATATAATATGTGACATTGATCAATTATATATTTGTAATATTAATTTTTAATTAATAAATGAATAATAATAGTTGCGAAAAATTTAATCACAAGTGTCAAGATAATAAAAAAAAAAAAAATCGAATCAAATAAATAAAAATATATTGCAAATATTAATTTTGAAAAGTTATTTCGAGATGAATAATTAATAAATAATTTGTTTTAAATTATATTGTGCTCAAGGGTAGAGATCGTACTCGAAAATCTGACGAACGTGTCTGAGTCGACACGCTGGACCATTTTATAGTTTAAGAGAGAGAAAAAGAGAGAGAGAGAGAGAGAGAACGTTGTGCGCTAAGTAGGCGAGAAAGAAAATTAATTGGTCCACTTGGTCGTGTCCTCTCCTGACTTCTCTCCAGCATCAGCTACGAGACTCTCTCTTTACTCCCTTTTCCCTCTCTAGCTTGCACCCCTTTTTCCGTCCCTCTGATATGCAACAGGATTATTCCGTAATTCGCTTATTTCACCGACGCTTTTTTCCCCTCTCAATTATTATTTTTTTCCCCACCATCGTACTTAATTCTTAATTTATTTTTACGTTTTGGCCAAAATAATAAAAAAAAACAAAAAAAAAATCGTAAATAAATTTTTCCATAATCGGCCATTTTGTCTGTAACGAGCCTACTTAATTCGAGTCACCATAACGAAGCGGATAATTACCAGGCAATCGTACAACACTTTTCATGGCAAAAGGACTCTTCAAATTAAATTCTCGCAACGCGCAATATATATATATCTAATTATAAGTACAATTATTTTTAATTTACTTCATTTTTGCGCGCAATTTTTGACTCAATTTTCAGCAAAATAACCGAATTATTGATACAGATAAAAAAAAAACAAAAATTCAATTCATGTAAATTTCGTTAATAAATCCAATTGAAACCGAAAAATCAATTATAAATTGAACTAAATTTTAATATATATATATATATTTTTTTAAATTATTCTCGCAATTGCGAAACCCAAAAATTTTCTTCATATTTCAAATTAATAATTTCGTTACATCGCGAATCACGATGGGCCAAATTAAAATTCTCTCAACACGCACTGCGTGGGCCTCGTGTAATTGTTGTTTGATTTTTTTTTTTTGCTGCGAAAAGGCCATCGGGGAATTTTTTAATTCAAAAACTACGTCGTTTTGCTTCACAAATTAAGCCGAAAAGACGTTAAAGAAATATTTTCGTTTTTTTTTTTTGTTTCTACTCACAGATAATCCTCATTAATTGTGTTGTGTGCTGTTCGCGTAATTTTTGAGCGATCGAAACGCTCCGTTCAGAGTTCCTCGCGAGCTTGTCGGCTGTTTAGCTCTCTTCTGACTTTTGGCCGTCGTTTGCCTCGTCATCTCTTCGAGATAACGTCGAAATTCATAAAATAAAAATAAGAGCAACGAAAAAAAATAAAATAACAACAACAAAAATTGTACCAAATAAGCACGTGGTTTTGAGAGCACAATAAATGAGAATATATGAGAGAAAGGGAGAAAAAAAAATCGTTAAGTTCACACTCACAGTTCGACACTTTGTGAAAAAAATAAAATAAAACAATTTTTTGTTTGTTTTTTTGTTCTTTCTTTTTTAATTAATCGTTTGGTCAAACTTGAACAAAACGAAGGGTAAGAAAAAAAAAAAACTAAAAAACACGCGACCCGTCGACGCACTCGACGATGTTTCAACCCTTAAACTCGCAGATTTTTCTTCGCCCTGCTTTTGCTTTTCCTGTTTTTTTTCTTATTCTCTTGTTCTCGTTCTTACTCTCGCATTATCGCGCCATGGTTTTTTTTTTTCGTTCTCTCTCTCTCTCTCTCTCTCGCTAAACAAAGAGCGAGGCACGCACTCCCATCGACGGACGTCTCAGATTTGCGTCCGAGAGAGCATCCGAATCAAACGATTCCTCTTTCTCGTCCATCGACCCTTATTTTTTCCCTTAATAATTTGTGGCCCAATTTTAATCAACAATCTCGTACTATTTTCAAAACTCGATGATGATTTTTTGTTTTTTTTTCTATATTTTAACTTTACACTCGTTTATTCATGCCAGATCGTTTCGTTGATTACCGAAAATTTCGTTTAAATCATACGAGATCGTTACGTTTTATGTTTGTTTTTTTTTTTTCCCTCAATTTTTGCCTTTTAAAACATTTGAGCGGGAGATTTTATTTTTATTTTCATTCCTCTCGTTCGTAATTTTGTTTGAATTTTTTTCTAAAATTTCCCGCTTCTTTTCTGCTCACTTAACGCTCAGACTAGTTTCAAGTTTCACGTTGCTTCACTTTGCACGTTGCCCGGAAGATTTTTTTTTTTATTTTTATTATTTATTTATTCCTCTTGGCCGTCGGAACGAGAGAAAAATTCTCGTACGCGTGAGTTTTTCCACTCGAAAATTTAAAAAAAAAAAAAAAAAAACGTCAGAACGTCGTGACGATGAGGTGTCCAACGATATATATATATATATATACGAGCTGCTCCAATTTTCGCAAGCTCCGTGTTTTTTATTTTTTGTGTGCAACGAGCTTTCTTCTCTCGTTACTACCCCGCGTGTATAACACGAATGACCTCGCTCCAAAATATCACGCCACAAGTTGTCCTCTCGCACTTGTTGTGTAGAAAGAGTTTTATTTTATTTTATTTTATTTATTTAATTAACGAGAGAGCATTGAGGCTGAGCGGGCAGAGGGGGTGAGAAAAAACCGTGGAGGAGAAAAGAAGAAAAAAAAAAAATTATCTACCCAAGAAAAAGCATCGTCGATTCCATGAATTTACCAAGGGATGTTTTGGTCGTCGATTTTGGGGATAAAAAAAAAAAAACCAACCCCCTGCTGTTATCGAGCGCACGAGGCGACACAACAAGTGCGATTCACAATCTCCCGCACATTTCCGTGGTCCAAGCACACACACACAGGACGAATTTCAAAAGTCGAGAACTACCGAACATCGACGAACTCTGCCGAACATTCGAAAAATATATCTGCGGTTGTCTTTTTTTTTATTTTTTAAATTATTATATATTTTTGTTCGTTAAAGCCAAAAATATATATATTTTGATTGATTTTCATTTAATTTTCACTATTTTCAAAGTAGTAAGCACTTTCTTTACATCCGAATGTAAATTTTATCTCGTCACTTTTCGTTCCGTAATTCGTATATACACATATGTATTATATATATATACATATATATCAATATTTATTGTTGAATAATTCGTTCAATTTAGCACTATCTAATTGGACAATTAGCACTTATTCACCGTCACACACACACACAAACACGCACACACACAGGTGAGTTCTTCACTTTTGAAAATTCGTCTTACAAAACAATATATAATAATGCCAAAATATAATCCTTCTCGCTCGTCGTATCCACATGATTATCTCTCAAATTATATTATAATTTAAATAAACTTTTTAGTATAATTTAAACATTTTTTTTTGTTGTTGTCTATTTCGTGTTTGATCGTTTCGCGTTTATTTCATTCTCGTTAACATGGGTGTTTTTTTTTTTTTTTTTTTTTTCGTTAAAAATTTCGAGTGAGAGCCTTGGCACAGCGTCGGCACTTATCGTTTGTCACTTTGGATTCTTCGTGGTTGTTTCTCTACGTCGTTTTTTTTTTTTTTTTATTCCTTTTTCTTTCCCCACCTTTGCGCGATTATTTTAACCCTTCGATTGCATATAGTGCATTATTCCTCTCTCTTTCTCTCTTTACATTCTAGCCTTCTCTCTCTCTCTCTCTCTCTATCTGTCTATTTCTCTTCCCCCCTCCCCCGCCCCGTTTATTAATGTCGTCAAAGCCTCCCCTGCGCGCGTGGTCTTTCGCGTGAGCTGTACGAGGAACGCGACGGCGGCCGGTGGTGGCGTTAGCGAGGCAACCATAGAGAGAAGCAGCACTCAAGCAGGGGCTCTCTCTCTCTCTCTCTCTCTTTCTCTCGTGGCTGCTGCTCCGTCTGGGATATGCGTTTTGCGAGTTGCGTTGGGTCGCGCTGCGCTCCCGTAACTGCATCCGCGTCCGTCAGCGCGGCTTGCGCGCTAGGAGCGCCGCCATCCGAGCACCACCGACTCTCGCCCCCCCCACTACTGAGCTTTTCGTATTCTCCTTCTCCCTCAAAATTCTTCCCTCTCCTACTCTATCTCGCTTCCAGCTCCTCCACCACCACCACCACCAGCATCGTTGTCGTTGTCGCCACCAGTCGACGCCGTGACAGCAACGACCACCACTACTTCCACCTCCACCTCCACCTCCACCACCGCCACCACCACCACCATCTCCACCTCCACCTCCACCTCCACCACCACCACCACCACCACCACCACCACCACCACCACCACCACCACCACCACCACCACCACCACCACCACCACTGATGGAATACTCGTCGCGACCACCACTACTACTTAACATTACTAGCTCACCCCTGCGTTTGGAGAAACACACAAGACTACAATGAACGATATGCACACGTTATGCACACAACCCTCTCTCTGTCTCCTCTTTCCTCTCACTCTCTCTCTCTCGCTCTCTCTGTGACTAATACTACGAGAGCTACGAGAGCTACGACAGCCGGCAGCCGGCAAGGCGTTCGACACGCTGCCACTAGTGGAGCATCTCTCTCTCTCTCTCTCTCTCCCACACACACACACTCTCTCTCTTTCTCTCGTTTACACTCTCTATGTGCTTGTAGAAAAAAAAACCATGAAGAAACAACGAGATTTGTATTTTTTTTTTTAATTTAAGATAAGCACAGACGTTAATGGATATATGAAAATTTTGCAGACAATTTAATTTTTAATCGATCACATCCAATGTTAGTAGATTAGTTTCGATTATAATATCTTATACAATTGAAGCAATAATCAAATACTAGGATGATAGATTTTCGCCCCTAATAAATTGCATAAATAGCAATTTTGTTGCAACTTTTGTTATGATTTTTTGAAAAAAAAGTATATATATATATATATAGTGCAATAATGTCCGGGAATTCGAAATTTTTCAGCCAATTAGTTCACAATGAGATTTCCGTTTATCAGCAAGGAATTATCATAAATTATGATAATTCGAGTGATATTGTATATACGACAGAATTGACGCTCAGCGAATATTTTTTACCAATCAGATTTTTACGTTTATATAAGCAACGAATTATCATCATGATTTGCGATGATTCGAGTGACTGGAATCAACGCTCGGATGAAAAAAAAATAATAATAATACACGAGATGAGCGATTGATGCTGCGACAAAAAAGCTTTGAGCTTCTTCAAAAGCTCAATGGGAGCAGCACCACGATCGACGATGATCCATATAACTTCCAGTTTGTCCAGAGG
Source organism: Dyspetes luteomarginatus (assembly GCA_963669185.1). Lineage (NCBI taxonomy): Eukaryota > Metazoa > Arthropoda > Insecta > Hymenoptera > Ichneumonidae > Dyspetes > Dyspetes luteomarginatus. Next base: position 6,952,529 of record OY769904.1, read on the forward strand.
GAAAACGCTTGTTCGTCGATATGAAAATCGACACCCCATTGACAATATAAAACTAATATATATGCAGCGTCAAATTATTTTTCAAAATTTCATCGTCAATGTCCATCAGAATCCTAATATATATATATATAAACGTGAATAAATTATATATCTTGGCATGGTGAAAATCGTTAAAAAAAATATTCGACAAGCACGAGCGATCATATAAGAGTTTCGTTCACGTGTGCGAAGCAATGTAAACGCGTAGCGCGAGTATCTTGACTCGTGTAATACGAGGGATGTGACACAGTGACTGCAATCCGAGCTTTTGTAGGCGTTGCAAAATCATCGGTTAATAATTTGACACACGCGTATATATATATATATAAATATATATAAAAAATTCTTTTTCTCTCTTCTCGCGAAAATTACTTCGTACGAGATTGTATACGAATAACCTGCATTGCTGTACGAGCTGTAGCAAAGTTCGAGGCAAGTTCAATTAACTGTGTGGATGCGAGCCAATGAGAGAGAGAGAGAGAGAGAGAGAGAGAGAGAGAGAGAGAGAGAGAGAGAGAGAGAGAGCGAGAGAGAGAGAGAACTAGCTTACAAGCTCCCCACAACATTTCCATCGAAATATTTTTCCATGCCAATAGACAAACTCTCCATTTCTGCCCGACAAAATCAGCGTCAATGGCCAACAAAAATTTAACAAATTGTTTCAGCCAAATGTTTTAATTATACTCGCAATTCCTTCACAAAATGGCGAAAGCCCGATAGAATTCTCAAAAATGATACGAGTGAAAGGAAAAAAAAAAAAAAAAAATCATAAAAACTTTTTCACTCTGCGAGAATATTTCATTTTTTTTTTGCTCGTTGCATTTCTCCCACTGTTTTTTCTTCGATATCTTATGTGCAATGGAATCGCAATTGGAGCAAGAATATTGTTGTTTGAAAGTGCAAGTCTTCTGTCTACTTTACATAAATATATATATATATATATATATATATATATATATAAATATATACATATATATGTATATAAATATATACATATATATGTATATAAATACGTATATATATATACAAATATATATATATATACGTAGAGAAGTGATCGCGCAACATGCGTAACATCGCTACTACAAACTGCTGCTGCTGCTGCCGCTGTGTTGGCTGGCTGGCTGGCTGGCTGGTTCGCGGCTCGAAGGGAGCCTTTGATCCGAGGGTCCTTGGCACGGTGAATGGCTCCGGGATTTCCGTTGAGCTACACGGAGCATAAGGCGGAGTGTATATATACCTCTGCTCATGTGCATACACGATTCATGTGTATATGCGTTATATATATACATAGTATTGTTGTAGTTCATATATATATATATATATATGTACGCGAGTAAGAAAACCTCGCTCTGTCGTTGCCCGTCGCTTCGATGCAACTCGACTGCAGTTCTCTCATGCTCTCGCACCAACGACACTATGTGCGGAGTCTTCGGTTACGTACTGTATCCGAGCATTACGCTTGGTACATGAGTTGTGTATACATATATATATACGCAACTACTGCCATACATATGTGCAATACATACATCCCATATATATATACAATACGGAACTATTGCTGTATATATATATATATATATATATATATATATATATACACGTAACAGCGTGTGTATGCGTATGGCAGTAGTTACGGTCTTACAGTGACAGACACGTGCGACAAACTAAACGGAAAAGAAAAATCAATGATAATTAACATTGTTTACTGCTCATTTGTATCATTGATTCAATATTAATCGTCCAAATGAACGTAATGCAGAAACTTTTTCGAAAAAAGAAAGAAAAAAAATTGTAAATTTATAAAATGGACTGCAAAATGTCAGAAAAAAAACAATGAATGTTTTTTTTTTCAATAATTTGTTCAGAGTCTTCTGTAATGTACTGTACGAGCATTACGCTTAGTACATGAGTTGTGTGTACATATATATATATATATATATATACGTAACAGCGTGTGTTTGCGTATGGCAGTAGTTACGGTCTTACAGTGACAGACACGTGCGACAAACTAAACGAAGAAGCAAAATTAATGATAATTAACATTGTTTACTGCTCATTTGTATCATTGATTCAATATTAATCGTCCGAATGAACTTAATGCAGAAACTTTTTCCAAAAAAGAAAGAAAAAAAATTGTAAATTTATAAAATAGACTGCAAAATGTCAGAAAAAAAAAAATAAATGTGTTTTTTTTTTTTTTTAATAACTCGTTTGGAAAATCTCCATATTTTCCGTTTTTTTTTATGGTATCTTTAGCCACTCGGGGGGGAAAAATTTGACGAGAAAAAATAGTCTTTCTATTGGTGGCATATTAGAATATTATAATGTCTTTCTTAGGTTCGTTCGAGCGTTTTTCTCTCTCACTGGGTTTCTGCAGCATCTCCTGCAACAGTCAGGTCTCTCTTTCTCTCTCTTTCTCTCTCCCTCTCTCTTTGGCTACAACGTGTGGCCATGACACTTTTAATAGAAGACAATTCCATGCGTCAGGCTCGCCAAGCTCGACCGATATGAAATTTCAAAGCTAATATCGACAGCCAGCAATTTTTTTTTCTCCCTCCCGTCATTATTCTCCTCTTACTGTCTATATATATATATATATTTTTTTTATTATTTTGTATCCATTGTCCGTGCATTAATGTACATTTCTACTTCGAGCTCATATAATTCTTCTTTATTTTTATTTTTTTCATTTTCAATGTTTGGAAAAAAAGCAAAAAAAAAAATCCAATTTATCTCTTAACTTTGATTATTTTGTTCCTCCATAACTAATTAATTAACGTGGTGGAGTTAATTCAAAATATATATTTCACCGTGTAAATAAAAAATAATGATCAAATGTGTGTTTATAATCATCGATCATTGTTTGGTCTTATCGATCGATAATTATTTTCGCTTGATACTCGCGGCTACGTAGAGAGAGAGAGAGAGAGATAAGATTTCCCGTGAGATTTCAAAATTTCATAGTTGCAGTCATGAAAATAAAAAAATAAAAATAAATAAATGAAAAAAAAATAAAAAAAAATGAAGGATAAAAAAATCGCGTGATATTGACGAGAAACGCGAGAGACGTGTCAGTCATCATAGTCAGGTGGGGAAGTACAGACTGAAGGGGGTCTCTGCGCAATGACGACAAAAGACAAAGGAGGCGAGGGCGGAGGGAGAGAATAACGAAAGGCTAGACAGGGTGGGACCGAACGGGGTGAAACGAGACAAGAAAAAATGGCAAGGGAACGACGAACGACGAACGGCGCGCGGACACAAGAGACAAAAATTTCCGAGCTCTTAGTCATCATCGACCGTCGTCATGAGCGCACTTTTCGGTACAAGCTTGTGCGAAGGGTGCAGAGACGAGAGAGGGGAATTCGAGTACATGGAAAGAGGACCCATATGCACATGTGTATATACACATATATATATATATATATATATATATATATATATATATATATATGTGTGTATATATATGTATATATATATGCGCGTGTATCTGTGTGTATATAAACGTCCTCGTGCAGTATATGCGTGGATCAGGTTGCAATTTCGCGAGACAAAGAGCACTGATTAATCATTGATTCATACATATTTACATTTTGTGATTGCGGGCCTTCCCGGTATGTGATGGACGAACCTCAGTTACAATGGCGGAATGCCAGGGCCACAATTTTCGTCACTGAATTTTTATTCTATACCCTTTTGGTAAAAGGGATGAATATATTCGTATTGACGATTCTTTCTTTTTTTATATTTTATTATCTACTGGTCTACGCCATTTTCTATATATATATATATATGACGCTAAACGTTAAAATACCCAGTATGCTGTCGGGTCACCTGGTGACCCAGGTGCATTGACACCAGAGGGTTAAATAAACTCTAGCTCGCAAGGTATAGTAAATCTGGGAAATTGGATAAATTATAATTGGAACAACAAAAAATCCAAGTATGAAAAGATTTTTTTTTTATTTTAAATTAATTCGTTAGTTAATTAATTCAATATATAGAGTTTAAGATTCTTTTGTAAAAGGGAGAAAAAGCTCACAAACATGATTGGAATTTTTTTACATTCGTTCTATTGCAATTTAAGGGCTGTTATTAATCCTCAAATCTATGTTGGGGAAAGTTCGGAGTGGCAAAAAAAAAAAAAAAACGATCAAAAAGAAAACGTACGCAGCAATTAAAATTCGTTTTTTTTTACCAATTTAGCAAAATATTTGATTTTGTTGATTGATACATATATAAATTTCCCGAGCTCAACAATTTTGTTTTTTTTTTATCTTTCCATAAACAAACATATCATATACGGTAAAATAAATTCTAATCGAATTGAATTTTTGTCACCGCAGATATATATATATATAGACAAAAGTAATAGATTGAAAAAATTGAAAAAGTTAATTCCGACCGAGCCGCTACTATTAATTATATGAAAATTTATTATTCACATTCGAATTTACATACAAAATGAGCAGGCATATAATTCTTGCAAGTTTTTTTTTTTTTTTCTATGTGTGGAAAACGATAAGCGGAGATTCTAGAAATTAGCCAGAGCCACGATTAATGAGTCAAGAGGGGGGACCTTGTAGTCGTGGGGACCAGCTCGGATTTCAAAATGGCGTCAACGTGACCAAACGCTCGATCCAAAGAAACAGGGAGAGAGAGAGAGAGAGAGAGAGAACGAGAATTTGTCCACGAGAGAGATGACGGAGGATGGAGCTGAGCGTTGAGGGGAAAGAGAAAAAAATGCAAGTCCGAGAGAGATAGAGAGGTGGGCGGGAGGGGGGGGGGGGGGGGGGGGGGGACGAAGAGAACGTGAGATTAGATACGGTCCGGACGAGCGGCGCCTCCCGACGCCTCCATCTCGTGTCTTTAGCTGTCTTTCTCTCTCGCTATATGTCTTTACGTCTTTACGTCTCTCTCTCTCTCTCTCTCTCTCTCTCCCTCTCTCTCCCTCTCTCTCTCTCTCTCTCTCTCTCTCTCTCTCTCTCTCTCTCTCTCTCTCTCTCTCTCTCTCTCTCTCCCCTCTCTCTCTCTCTCTCTCTCCCTCTCTCTCTCTCTCTCTCCTTGGCTCTCTCTCTTTGGCTCTCTCTCTTTGGCTCTCTCTATTTTCCCTCTCTCGTTCTCTCATGCATCGTCGTCTCTTGCGCAACTACCATAGCCAAACGCGCGAAATTAACGTCTCTTCCAGCGCATGAATCCACACATATATATATATATATATATAGGACTACGGACGGATTAGATGTCTCTATATATATATATATATATACATAGACATCTAATCCGTGCTTCAGACTGTTCGCCGACTTATCTTTTTATTTCACCATTTTGACAAACAGCGTAAAAGTCGCAGTCGCTCTCTCTGTACTCGCGAAAATTCATTAGTCCTTATATAAGGATAATGTTTTGTTCACACATACTCGAGCATAAAGTAAGATCCGTTTAGGATTTCGAGTACTTTGCGAATACGATGGAAAATTTGAAAAAAAATTTAAAACAAAAAAAATTATTGTATCGATAATTATTCATAATATTTATAACAAAAAAAAAATCCTCCCAATTTTGAAGTTTTTTTTTTTTGGATATAATATTTTCGTTATATTTTTTATCTGAAGAAAGTGTCCTGACGATTGCTTGGGTTGGAAAAAGCTCCCAACATTTCTCCATTTCTCCTGATCCAGGCACGCATAATATTTGAAAAAAAAAAAAAAAAAAATCAAATCAAACATTATTTCATTCGCTTATAAGGAAAAAGTCTCATTAATTTTTTTATAAAACACATTTATCAATTATTCCTCACAAAGTTCTTCTCGCGTTGATTCTCTTTTTTAGAAAAAATGTTCACGATAAAGGGAAAGGAAATTGCACGATAGTTGGAATAAAAAAACAAAAAAAAAAACATTATCAAGCAAGCTCGAGTTTGAGAGACTCGAAAATGAACGTATTTTCCAGCTGCTGAAATGCACTTTGTAGACATAGCTGTATATTAGCGTTGTAAATAGCACCTACACGAATTATATATAATATATATATATATATACACATATATATATATACATGTATATATATATATATATAAATAATGTGCGTGTACGTGTGTGTGTGTAAATAGTCAGTATAGAAAAGCCGAGTTTGTGCGATTGGTGCATATATATAAGCGAGCCCGACCGCGCGAAACCGATTCCCTATATACTTGACATTAAATTCCTCGTCGGCCTTCTAAGCTCTCTTTCTCTCGCCATCGCCATCGTCGCCATCGCCATCGCCATCGCTATCGTCGTCGTCGTCGTCGTCGTCGTCGTCGTCGTCGTCGTCGTCGTCGTCGTCGTCGTCGTCGTCGTCGTCGTCGTCGTCGTCGTCGTCGTCGTCGTCGTCGTCGTCGTCGTCGTCGTCGTTAAACTTCAAGTATAGAGTAAAATAATTCCCGTCCCGTACCGTTTCGCCCCCGCTCATGATGACCGAGTGCTCGATCACGTCTCCGCGGCTACGTCGTCCGCCGGCTCCTCATCCACGGACCGCGAACTCACTCACGCACGCGTTTCCAACGTAAAATGCAACAAGCAGCAGCCGCGTTGGAGCTCGTAGAGAGAGCCAACACAGCGAGCCTTTCTCTTCTATTCTATATATATATATACATATATATATATATATATATATATACTCGGGTAAGAGGAGATCTCGTGAGCCAATGCCTAAGCAACGTACCAAAAAATGTCCGCCCACACAAAGATGAACGGAGGTGGTTTTCGAGGTCTTCTGGCGTTGCTTTGATGGCAAAAGTCATTATATACGCATATGTAATATATATATATATATATATATATCTGCAGCATATGAATCAGCATAACAAGAGACTAAAGCTGATTAGAAAATTGATAGTACGATAATATATATATATATATATATATATATATATATAATATATGATACTAATACTAATTATATATATATATGTATATATATATATATGGTATGAATCTCGACACTCTCACTCTAACCGTACAGAAAAGCATTTTTCATGCTAAAATTCCCTCTATACGCGTATTGCAAATGGATCAAATTATTTTGAAACAGTGCGGCATCGTCGTTGATGCAAATCGTATGTATTTGGTCGCGTATAAAGTCTATGGATGTGCGAATTTACCAATTTTT
>OY769904.1:6959919-6964919 GCA_963669185.1 Dyspetes luteomarginatus
AATCGGTATTTTGGGTCGCCAACTTGTTGCGCCCCTTCACGATTTTCAACCACGAATTCTCCCGCGGGACAATTTGTCATTTTCATCACAGAACTAAATTGAATAACGATATTCGAGCGATATATTATACATTTTTTTTATTGTAAAATTTCTTTCATAATTTTTATTTCTATTACGAATATGAAAAAAAAAAAAACTTCTCGTTTAATATTGAAATTCGTAAAATCGCTCAAAAAGCATTTTCATAAAAAATATTTTATTTGATTGAAATGGTGGAGAAAATTCAACGAAAATCAGAGATATAGAATCAAAGTATTATTCTTGTGAGCCGACGCAATAAGAGTTGATTTTTTTTTTTTTTTAATCCATATGAATATAAAAATTTCATCTCACATCCGCATATTTGACGAATAAGTAAAATTCTTCAATTCTCTAAGCTCGTTAATTCTAATCGAGTACTGTAAAAAAAAAATTAAAAAAATTAAAAAATCATCACTCACTATAGTAAACTTGAATTCCACCATTTTTTGTTTTATTTTATAATTTCTGTTTGCAGCAAAATCCAAACAGGTCGTATGGAATAAAAATCAAAGTGCTTTTGTGAAGAAATAGAGAGGATAGAGGGATGAAAAAAAAACAAAAAAAAAAAAATCTGCCAATAAAAATCAAATCCTCAAATCCGCATTGAGCGTGGGATATCGAGAGGTGGGCAAATATTTTGGAAATGCCCACTTGTTGCATCGGGAAACTCCAGCTTGCAGACCTAGCATATATACATATATATATACACATTTATACGTGTATATATATATATATATATATATATATATATATATATATATATGAGGTGTATGGAGAGTACATGGATCATGTACAGTCTCACTCCTGTATATACATATATACATATATATATACATATATATACATACATATACATACACACATTTATACGTGTATATATATATATATATATGAGGTATATGGAGAGTACATGGATCATGTACAATCTCGCTCCAGTATATATAAATATGTATATATGCTAGTCGGCGTTGCACCCGCTGCATTCAGTGGCTGCACTTACAGGGGGTGGGGAAGGGGAACGTGGTGGAGGGGGGGGGGGTGCATGTCTGTGACACTCCGCTACCGTTATATACATAAAGCTCCATACGTATAATCTACGTACACACAGCTGATGTGTGTGTGTGTGTCTGTGTGTGAAAGAGCTCGAGCGTCGCTTCGGGCCACCCTCGAAATTTTGGCTGTTCTCTCGCATCGTTTGCCATGCTTTAACCAAACAGCCTGTACAGTCGGGCCAAAAGCTCGCTCTGTACACACACACACACACACACACACACACACACACACGTGCAACAAGCTCGAAAAATATTTGTACATACGAGAGGAGATGTAAAATTACAACATGAATAAAAAAAAAATCCTCTCGCTTAAACGAGTATCCATTATTCTCAATTGTTGATTTTTTTTGTTTGTTTGTTTTGTCCTCTCGAATTAAAATTTGTTCTTATTTTTTCCGTTTTTTTTTTTCGCTCAATTTTCTCACAAAGAAATATGGCCAGGTTGAGTGAAAAAAATTGACGGAATTTTAGGGGTGTCTTTTTGTTATTTTTGTGATATGACTTTTCACGTGAGACGGCGTTAAGGGTGGCTTAAAAAATTTCGGGCGATGCTTGAACACGTTTAGTATTATCCTTGTAGTGCAGAGGAAGGGCTGCACCCCTTTTTTTTTTTTTTTTTTTTTTCCGTTCCCTGCACGTTTGATGGAGAATTCGCGTGACCCAAACACTCTCGACTCTCTCGCGTATATCACGCTTGAAAAATATTGTTCATCGCATGATTTCCTCCCTTATTTCCACCGTAAAATCTCGAAAATAATAATATGTCTACCTCGTATCGATTTTTTTTTTTTGTTTACTTTTAAATTTCCTCGATCTTGATGCGCAATTTACGAATATTTGTGACGCACAAAATCGTTATATTGTCCATCAAAGATTCGGTGCAAATTAACAGATTAAAAGTATAAAGATTTTCGACGAGTTTGGCGCGCAAAGAAATTATTGATATCTTAAGGTTGTATCTAAAAATTCAACAGACTTTGAGGGGATTTTTATCGCTGAAGAAAAAAAAAAAAAACTCTCAGTCAATTTTATATCTTATCAGACACTTTTGCTGTGTCTGTATAAAATTTGTTGAATGTATGTACGATCGATTCGAGGTAAAACGCATACAATATAAAGATATACTCGATTGTGCTCTCTCTCTCTCTCTGAGTCATAAAAAAAATACAATCGTCGATTGTGTGCCAAGAAAAACAAAATATATAGGGGTGTACGAATAATTCGAAACGTCGAATAATTCGAAATATGTTGATTCGAATTTTTTCGAATAATTTTACGTTTTTTTCCTTTTTCACGTGAAATTATTGAGCTTTTGGCCAAAATTAGGGCTGATTCGTGTTTGGGAGGGAAAAAAAAAAAATTTCACATTTTTTAAATCAAAAAACGAAAAACACGAATTTTCAAGCTGCGATAACTTTGCAATCGTTTGGGCGATTAATATTCATAAGGGGAGTTTTGAAAACTTCTCGAGTAGACTCAGAGAATGGAGTTAGTTTTATACAGATATGTCAATTATTTCTATCCTTAAATAAACTTTGAAAATCACCGAAATCAGAGGCAAAGGGCATGGAAAAATTTGCCAAAATCGCTCGTTCAACTTGAAAAATGTGTAAAAAATTTGAAAAAAATCGCAACTTAACGAATCTAGCGTCATTTTAAAGCTTGAACGATTGTGATTAAAATAAATACAGGAAAAAATCGTAATCTCATCAGAGAGCAAAGTTACAGCAATTTTTGTAAACCAACTTTTTTTTGGTCAAAATGAAAAGAAAAAATCTTTTATAATCCTATATCGTTCCATTTTCTTCACTGATCACAAATCCACTAGTCATTTTCATTGAAACTTAAAAAAGAAAAAAAATCACAGAAAATAGCCCAATGTACTTTTCTCTCTGGTCTCTGCTCGCTGAAAAGTCAGAGCCATTATCACATGTACACGATCAATTTATCTGTTGCTAATTAGTTATCTGAATAGCAGCGTATGTGGCAATTGCGATAGTATCGTTTTAAAAGAAGGCCAAACAAAAAACCTGCCTACTTTCATTTCGCGATTTAACATTTAATAGGAGAACACAAGTGTAATAGCTAAATCTGACATAAAAAAAAAAAAAAAAAAAAATGTACTGGATATTTGTCTGCTTGTTTTTAACAACTAAAAAATTATGAATTGAAAATTTGTGTTTGGGTTTTCGGTATGTAAATTTTTCACAGTATTGTGGTCGTAAAATGAATATTTTTAACAATAAAATTTAATACCGATTCTTCAAGTGAGAATTTAATTCATATTACGAAATTTCTTTTAACCACTCAATATGCTCTCACTGGTTGCATATAAACTCGAATACTTTAGTATCGTCTGACAGCAATGCTAGCAATTGCACCGGTCACCAGCGGTAAACGGTGATTACGTAAATCATTAGCTTGCCTTGATTTAGTAGAATATGGTGTAAATTTATCGACTTGGGAGGATCATACAGACCAGCAGCATGACTGATATTTATCATTATTATTATGTTAATGTAAAATTTACAAATTAACTCTCGAGTTTCAATAAGCTGCTCGTTGATTTCCTTTTTTTTTTTACAAATATAATCGATCTCACATTTTTAGAATTTTTACAAATCCTCAGCCATTGAAAAGCTCGTCGATAATAGCTGGCTTAGATGGCCCACATTGACGAGAAAAAAAGTTTAAAGAAAAAAAAAGTTAGGGCTGAAATTAATTTTTATAAAATTTCGGTAAATATTTCCGTCATTTATATTCCCTAATATGACCTTGTATGTCTCGATACAACCTTATATATATATATATATGGATGTATATATGTATAGGAAGGGCTGTTTCCTCAAGGAAATAGCTGCAGAGTTGCTCTGTAGTGCACTAGTCGTGCTCTGCACCCTCTTTCTTACTGATATATCTTGCCTGCTATGTTTATGCATGCGTATATATATATATATATATATATATATATATGTATATATATATGTATATATATATGTGTATGTATATGTATATATATATATATATAGGTATGTATGTATATATATATATATATCTATGGATAATACACAACTTGCATCACGTTGTCTACGTGCACACGATGTGTTTGCATTTCATACATTGTATGAATGACCAGTACATATAAAGATCGAAAAAGTCTTGTAGACAGGAGTTTAGGATATGCTTCCCTATATTCTTACCGAGAGACACTCTCTCTCTCTCTCTCTCTCTCTCTCCCTCTTTCTCTCAGCCACCACGTGCTCTTAGGTAGTCGGAAACTAATACATTTATATATACGAGATAATATATCACTCGGTCTACCAGGCTATCAAAGATCTCGCAATATGAAAGAAATTTATCCACGCACATTACATTCAATGAAATATATACATATAAAAAGAAGAGAAACGTGTGTAAGGAAAAAGCGTCCATTGGACGAATTTAAATGATCGAATTGAGTCAGTGAACGTTGAACGAGCAATTAAATTATCCCGAGAGAAGAGAACTTTGGGAAAAAAATTTTGTCGAATTTCTTGGATTATTCAAATCTCAAATTAATAATAAAAAAAATATTCATAACTTTTTTTTTTTTATTTTTTTTTTCAACCCGACGTTCTGGAGTTGAAAAATATTTAAATTGCCGTCTAAATCAATTATATTGCTCAACTTAGATTTAATGTCAATTTGTATTAAAGCCACAAAAATTCCCCGATATTTTAGTCAGACACTTAATTTTTTCCGTTTTGATAACAATTAGTGATTTTGGTGCACCGTTTACTTGTGATATATACATATATATATATATATATCTGTGATATATATACCTGTGTACCTGTGATACATATATATATATATATATATATA
>OY769904.1:6969919-6992419 GCA_963669185.1 Dyspetes luteomarginatus
ATTTTTATCGAGTACTCTTTGAAAAATTAGCATTCACGATACCCTAAAAAAAAATTTGCAGAAAGAAATGAAAAAATTATTCCAAATGTTCAGACGACTTTTTCTACTTTGGATTTTCGATTTAGCATTTATTACAAATTTTTGTTGAATAATCTTTGAAAAACTAGCATTCACGATACCCTACAAAAAATTTGCAGAAAGAAATGCAAAAATTATTCCAAATATTTTAAACGACTTTTTCTACTTTGGATTTTCGATTTATCATTCTGATAACATATAATTTGTTATTTATGGTAAAAACAATTATTGATTAATTGCATATTTTTATCGAGTACTCTTTGAAAAATTTGCATTCACGATACCCTACAAAAAATTTGCACAAAGAAATGCAAAAATTATTCCAAATGTTCAGACGACTTTTTCTACTTTGGATTTTCGATTTAGCATTTATTACAAATTTTTGTTGAATAATCTTTGAAAAACTAGCATTCACGATACCCTACAAAACAATTGCAGAAAGAAATGCAAAAATTATTCCAAATATTTTAAACGACTTTTTCTACTTTGGATTTTCGATTTAGCATTTTGATAATATATAATTTGTTATTTATGGTAAAAACAATTATTGATTAATAGCACATTTTTATCGAGTACTCTTTGAAAAATTAGCAGTCACGATACCCTAAAAAAAAATTTGCAGAAAGAAATGAAAAAATTATTCCAAATGTTCAGACGACTTTTTCTACTTCGAATTTTTGATTTAGCATTTTAGTAATATATAATTTGTTATTTATGGTAAAAACAATTATTGATTAATTGCACATTTGTATCGAGTACTCTTTGATTCGTGACCCCCTACAAAAATTGCAAAAAAATATAAAAAATATTAATAATAATATAAAAGTCTTAAAACTCGAACGTATTGAAACGTGTAAAATTTGGTGAACGGATTGTACCGGTTTGTGCAGTCGTGCGCTGCCATTGACCAATATGAATAAACCTCACCAATACCTGTATAAATTTGGCGCACATACTCGGGGGTTACTGGCGAGGCCATATAGCGAGAGTTTGGTGCACCGAATCGAGCAAGAGAGAAAGAGAGAGAGAGAGAGAGAGAGAGAGAGAGTGCAGCGAACGCTCGTATGGCAGAGAGTGGCACAAAAACGAGAGCAAAGCACACGAGATGAAAGTGAGGGCAGGGCCACGGTCACCCAAAAATACGGGCGGCACCTTTCTCGCTCTTTTTCCCCTTTCCATCGCCTCGCTCTCTCTCTCTCTCTCTCTCTCTCTCTCTCTCTCTCTCTCTCTCTCTCTCTCTCTCTCTCTCTCTCTCTCTCTAACTCGCTCCCTCCTCTTCTCCTTCTCTTTCTCTCTTTTTCATTCGCTTTCCGGCACGGTTTCACTCCATCTCCCTCGGCTCGGTGAGTTTCAATGGCTCGATGCAACCTCGCCAAGCTCTCTTGGTCGGTATTATACAGGCCGCTTCACGGACGATGATCATGGCGCGTTGTTGCGTGGCTGCACCCCGCAGGCCAGTCGAACGAATTTTGGTATGAGCGACAAAGAGAGAGCGAGGGAGGGAGGGAGAGAGAGAGAGAGAGAGAGAGAGAGAGAGAGAGAGAGAGAGAGAGAGAGAGAGAGAGAGAGAGAGAGAGAGAGAGAGAGCAAAACCATAGAACGCTGGCTCGCACAAACTCGACATTGTTCCTCCGTCAATTTGTTTCTTTATGCCACGTGAACGTTGTTATTTCGAATTGTAGTAATTTCTACCTCGATACGATAAAACGAGCACAGAGGAAAAAAAAAAAGCAAAATATATATATATATATGCTCCATATACTCCATTCTCGAATAAATGTATGTAATATATATATATATATTTATCGAGTACCTATCGAGTTTTTGCAACATTCGAGAATTGCCAAAACACCAAATTGAAAATGTCCTCTCTCAATGATTTTTCATTGTGTGTCGTCAGTCAGGAGAAACGAGTTTTGGTATTTCACCCCCACCCCCCTCCGCCCATTTGTGAAAACGAGAATTCAATAAACGATAATATATAAAGTCCATCAGAGGCATAAGAGAATATGTGACAAATGATTTGGTTATAAATAAGCTAGTGAGAACCGTTCAATTTATTTATACATGCTGGAAGGCCATCAAATGAAATTTCATAATGAAACGATTTTGACAATTTTTCAGGAAAAGAAATCGTCAAAAATATCAATCAAATTATATATATATATATATTATTCTCTGGGCAAATAGAGAAAAAAATATTGACCAATTTTCTTCGTGGCAAGTAGAAATGGTCATTAAGAGTCAGCCATTGCAAAAAAAAACAGAAAAAAGAAAAATTAGAACGCGGCCATTTTCTATTCACTGGAGACAAAGCTGAGGAGATTCGGCCATTCCAAACGTGACTTTAGTAGAAACGAATATATATGTATATATATATATATATATATATATATATATATTGCGACTTTTATATATATATATATAAACGTTGCAAGGAATCAGTCAGCTTTCGACTGGCTGGTTCTCCCAGCTCCCCCCCACCTCCCTTTTTAATTTTTAATCCAGCAACGGGGGCCTTGACCACAGAAAGACTCGTGGCTATCAGACGATTTTGACAATTTTTCGGGAAAAAAAATCGTCGAAAATATCAATAAAATTGTATATTGTATATATATATACATATACAATATACAATTTTATTGATATTTTATATATATATATAAAATAATAGAGAAAAAATATTGACTAATTTTCTCGCGGCAAGTAGAAATGGTCATTAAGAGTCAGCCATTGCAAAAAAAAAATAGAAAAAAGAAAAATTAGAATGCGACTATTTTCTATTAGCTGGACACAAAGCTGAGGAGATTCGGCCATTCCACGCATGACTCTAGTAGAATCGAATATGTATATATATATATCCCCAGCTTCCCCCACCCCCCTTTTCAATCCTGCAGCGGGGGCCTTGACCACAGAAAGACTCGTGGCTATCAGACGATTTTGACAATTTTTCGGGAAAAAAAATCGTCGAAAATATCAATAAAATTATATATGTACCAACAACAATATATAACAATAACAATATATATATATATGTATATATTGTTCTCTGGGCAAATAGAAAAAATATTGACCAATTTTCTCGCGGCAAGTAGAAATGGTCATTAAGAGTCAGCCATTACAAAAAAAAAACAGAAAAAAGAAAAATTAGAACGCGACCATTTTCTATCAGCTAGGCATAAAGCTGAGGAGATTCGGCCATTCCAAGCGTGACTCCAGTAGAAACGAATATGTATATATATATATATATATATATATATAAAAGTTGCGAGGAATCAGTCGGCTTTCGACTGGCTGGTTCTCCCAGCTTCCCCCACCCCCCTTTTCGATCCAGCGACGGGGGCCTTGACCACAGAAAGACTCGTGGCTATCAGACGATTTTGACAATTTTTCGGGAAAAAAAATCGTCGAAAATATCAATAAAATTATATATATTATTCTCTGGGCAAATGGAGAAAAAAATATTGACCAATTTTCTCGTGACAAGTAGTAGAAATGGTCATTAAAAATCAGCCATTGCAAAAAAAAAACAGAAAAATTAGAATGCGACCATTTTCTATTAGCTAGGCACAAAGCTGAGGAGATTCGGCCATTCCAAGCGTGACTCCAGTAGAAACGAATATGTATAGATATATATATATATATAAAAGTTGCGAGGAATCAGTCGGCTTTCGACTGGCTGGTTCTCCCAGCTTCCCCCACCCCCCTTTTCGATCCAGTGACGGGGGCCTTGGCCACAGAAAGACTTCGCGGCTAGAAAGACTCGTTTGTCCGTATCCGCGGCCATTCGACTATTTTCATATATTCCCACCCAAATATTAAGTGTGCCACGCCCACACTCAAACTGAGAGATTATAATTTTTTTTTTTTTATCATCGTTGAAAAAGTTTCTCAAACTTCAAACTTTTATCCGCAGTTTTTAAATAATTTATACGTCATTTAAAAATAATACAATTAATATTAAAAAATAATTTTTATGTTTGGCTAATAAATATTTATAATAATTTGCACGTATTATTATTATTGCCAGTATAATATAGAAAGAACTTTTAACGAAAAATTAACTAAAATTCTCATATACTAAATGATAAAAGTGAATTTATTAATTAATCTCTTATGGCTCATAGAGCCCGCGATAAATTGCAAATAAAAAAAATGTCAGGATTTATAGCGACGTTGCTGGATATTGTTATTCGTGACGGGCATTGCGGAGATGGACAAAAGTGGCGCCAGAATGGCGAGTTCGAATCTCATCTAGTAGAAAAGGCCGCGCGTCGTCTGACCAGCTCGGATTAGACGAGCATTAATTCGGCAAGTGAAAAAATACGCAGCGTTAACACACGTTGCACACCTTTTTGTGTCACTAAACGACAATAAATTTTATATATATAGTTGCCCCGTGAAAATAACAAAAAAATAAATTAAAAAATCATCGATTCTCCAATTATGCCCAAATAATGATAATTTACTTGCACTTAATTTGTAGGCACTTGATAAAAAAATAAAAATAAAATAAAAAATGAAATTAATTCACACAAGGAAACTAGGGGATGAGTCGATAAAAGTATATGACGTTTATATCCAATATGATACGCGATATGCGTGTATATATATACTATATATGTGATATCGATCGGGCTCATCTCTCGAATTATTCGAAAGAGCCAAGAGACACACACACGTCTATTGTGTGTGTACATGAATTTAATTGAAGAATATGGATCAAGAGTGAGAGCTCGGGGAATTCGGAGTGAGCACGAGTGCAATGATATTGCGAGAAAGTGGAAGAGAGACAGAGAGAGAGAAAGAGCACGTGGTAGCTAAGAGAGAGAGAAAGAGCACGTGGTAGCTAAGAGAGAGAGAAAGAGCACGTGGTAGCTAAGAGAGAGAGAGAGAGAGAGAGAGAGAGAGAGAATGAGTGAGAGAGAGAGAGAGAGAAAGAGAGAGAGAAAGAGCACGTGGTAGCTAAGAGAGAGAGAGAGAGAGAATGAGTGAGAGAGAGAGAGAGAAAGAGAGAGAGAGAGAGCACGTGGTAGCTAAGAGAGAGGGAGAGAGAGAGGGAGAGAGAGAGGGAGAGAGAGAGGGAGAGAGAGAGTGAGAGAGAGAGAGAGAGAGAGAGAGAGAGAGAGAGAGAGAGAGAGAGAGAGAGAGAGAGAGAGAGAGAGAGAGAGAGAGAGAGAGCAATGATTACGTGTACACGAGGCACTCCTGAAACAAAGCGTTCTCTGTCCTCTCTTTGAATGCACGCGCGCTTCCATATACCACGACCTATCCCTATATTCCCTACATCGGCGTAAGAGTTCGCTGATCCAAATATACAACTGCACTCGAGAAAACGTTGATATACATGCGCCCGAATGCCCAGGACATACATATATATGATAATACTAGTACTGCTATTATTATTATTATTATTATTATTATTATTATTAATATTATTACTAGCATTAATAATAATAATAATACTATTATTAATAATAATAATAATACTAAAAATTATAAAACGTAGTATATGATTACAAAATATATTTTGCACGCACCCTGAGCAAACCCTTTACCATCTCCACGATCCTACATTTATTATACTATTTCTATATATACGCACACAAACACGCAGAGCTATATAAGCCAATAATGAATTTTCCAGCCTCGTAAAAAAAAAATCTCCACGCAATTTTCCAACGCACTAAAGCTCTGTTAGTAACTCGTTAACTATATATATATATGCTCGGATACCACATTTTTCTTTTTCCTCGTAATTCTGTAAAATTTATATATATATATAACGATCATAATTAATTATTATCCACACAGCAAATATATGTATATATATATATATATATATATATAAAGTTCAAGCATGCGTTAATGCGTCTCGAAGAAACCATAAAAAAAATCATTCCTTTCCCGCTCGCCCCCTATGTGCTTGAATATATATAATAACGAGAATGCGCGTATATATATATGTATATATATATATATACGGAAAATGGAAGTATAAATTCACACGTTAGTTATGTATTGCAGTATATATATATATATATATATGGAAAGGAAACCCACGCGAATTTGCAAAGTCTCATGTGCTTGTGGCAGCGTATATAATCGTGGCTAGTGGGATTCTTGGTACAAATAAATACACGCACACACACACACACACGTGTATATATATATATATATATATATATATATATATATATATATATATATTCATTTGAGCTGCAGTACATTTTGAAAACGCCCAGAGAGAGAGAGAGAGAGAGAGAGAAGTAACCCTTCCTGCTACTTGCACTCGGGCGAATCGGAGTTTGCGACTAGTTCGTGCATATATATATGTGTGTGTAGTGCCTACGCATGTATACGTAAGTATATCGCGAGCATTAGGGACCAGATACCGAGGGTTCATGAATCGACTAAAAAATTGTTCTTTGGAATTAGTCGGTTACGCGAATTTTTAATTTATGTTTTTCTCATAATTTTTTTTTGTTTATATTTCTTTGACTCATGACAGGATATTCAATTTTCTTTAGCAACTCATCGCGCTTGCTCGCTTAATTCCTCGGATGGATATTTCAATTGAGAAAATGTCACTTTTGTTATTTGATATCTCGCTGAGAATAATAGATCTATATATTTCACTAAAATGAAAATTATATTAATGATATATATCCATTGATTTTACTCAAATAGAGTCAATCTGAGTCTAATAAAACTTGAGTCGAATAGAAAATGCTGCAAAAAATTGCCGATTTACAAAATGAATTTTATTTTCTTCAAATATAGACTTTTATTTGATTTAGGCAGATCGCGATCTATTTAATTCAAATGATGATCTATAATTAACCATTCAAACATGAAACTCTGATGGATATTTCAATTGAGAAAATGTCGCTTTTGTTATTTGATATCTCGGTGAGAATAATAGATCTATATATTTCACTAAAATGAAAATTATATTAATGATATATATCCATTGATTTTACTCAAATAGAGTCAATCTGAGTCTAATAAAACTTAAATCGAATAGAAAATGCTGCAAAGAATTGCCCATTTATAAATTAACTTTATTTTCTTGAAATATAGACTTCTATTTGATTTAAGCAGATCGCGATCTATTTAATTCAAATGCTGATCTATAATTATCCATTCAAACATGAAACTCTGATGGATATTTCAATTGAGAAAATGTCGCTTTTGTTATTTGATATCTCGCTGAGAATAATCGATCTATATATTTCACTAAAATGAAAATTATATTAATGATATATATCCATTGATTTTACTCAAATAGAGTCAATCTGAGTCTAATAAAACTTAAATCGAATAGAAAATGCTGCAAAGAATTGCCCATTTATAAATTAACTTTATTTTCTTGAAATATAGACTTCTATTTGATTCAAATGCAGATCTATAAATTATCCATTCAAAGTTTCTCATTGTGATCGCAAACTCTCGAATAATTAATCCTAATTGTTCAATTTTCACGTTGATATCTCGCTGAGAATAATTGATCTCTATATATATATATATATTCCACTCAAATGAAAATTATTTCAATGAAATTATTTTATTCAAATAGAGTCAATCTGATTCTAATAAAACTTGAGTCGAATAGAGAATGCTGTAAAGAATTGCCGATTTGCAAAATTAATTTTATTTTCTTCAAATATAGAATTCTATTTGATTTAAACAGATCGCGATCTATTTAATTCGAATGCAGATCAATAATTATCCATTCAAAGAAATCAATTTTTCTCATTGTGATTGCAAACTCTCGAAAAATTAATTCTAATTGTTCAATTTTCCCTCTTACAATCTTTCATGTGTTTTATCATTAATTTTCAAATTTGAGAATCAGAGAATATAGAAAAAACAAGGAGAATAATATATATATATATATATATATATATACGGCATTGAAATTTATCCATTTTGAAAAATTTCTCACGTTTACAGCGCGATAATTAGCCACGAGTGCGCGCATTTGCTATTTAAACGAATTTCTCGCATATACAATGCGATATAAATATTTAATATATATATATATATATATGTATATATGCACGTGTATTCGTAATTTATCTCACGCTTGCATTATTGATAACGCTCTCTCGTCTTTACCTCACACAAATCACACGCCACACAGTGTGTACATTAAACTCTCAATCAGTTAAAAACGGCTTAAAAAATCGGGGGAAAAAAAAAAAAGAAGAAGATTATTCAACCGAGAGCTGAAGCGATTTTACAAACAGCAAAAATACTGTAAATATTTTTCTTTACATTCAAAATAAAATATTTCAACAATGTTGATGTTAAATAACAAAGAAAAAAGTAGTCAAAGTATATTTAATCCGAATGAAATAATTTTTGTGCATATTGACATGAGTGTCAAATTTCTAATTAAAAACAAAAATAAATAAATAACAATAACAATGACTCACCGATTCCTTCATCAATGCTCGTAGATGAAAATTTCCGACTCAGCTGTCAATGAAGATTACCACGATATACGTATTATAGACGGTGCACAGGTTGGCGTGTTATATATATATATAACAAACGCATTCATCTATATATATATATGTATATATATATATATATATATATATATATACATATATATCCGAGTTTTTAAATGGTTGATCTTGCACTAGTGCACTTTACAGACACTTTACTCTCCAGTTGTTGCACTCGATTTGTCGCTTCGTTCTATACACACACACACATGTACATATATATGTACATATATATGTACACATGTACATATATATATATATATATATATATATATATATATATATATAGTACGAGTACTCAAACACAGTAGATCCTTAAACGTTAACGGAAGTTAAAAAAAAAAAATGTTACACTCATAATCACGCACAAATTCACAAAAATTTATTTGCACAAAATTCGTATGTTGTTGTTTTTTTTTTCCAATGACGTAGATCGAGCACTGATGTTACGAGATATATATATATATATATGTGGTATTATGAACGAGCTATACAGAAATAAAATCGAGGATTATAATTTTGTATAAACTTTTTCGATTTCGCGGTTTAAAAGAAGGAAACGCGACGGAGAGTTTTTTTTTTCCAATGACGATGATCGAGCACTGATATTACTATATATATATATGTATATATATATATATATATATATATATATATATATAGATATATATATATATGTGGTATGAATACGTAAATTATGAACGAACTATATAGAAATAATACCGCGGATTATAATTTTGTATAAACTTTTTCAGTTTCGCGGTTTAAATGAAGGAAACGCGACGGAGAGTCACACACTGGAGTTTCGCTGACTCGGTCAACATGTTGTTCCATACTGGCCGTCTGCACGTTCCGTGCATCCAGATAACGCGGAGAGTAATATATATGTGTGTGTGTGTGTGTGAGTGTGAGTGCATCAGAGAGAGAGAGAGAGATAGAGAGAGTGAGAGAGTGAGAGAGTGAGAGAGTGAGAGAGTGAGAGAGTGAGAGAGTGAGAGAGTGAGAGAGAGAGAGAGAGAGAGAGAGAGAGAGAGAGAGAGAGAGAGAGAGAGAGAGAGAGAGAGAGAGAGAGAGAGAGAGAGAGAGAGAGAGAGAGAGAGAGAGAGAGAGAGAGAGAGAGAGAGAGAGAGAGAGAGAGAGAGAGAGAGAGAGAGAGAGAGAGGAGAGAGAGAGAGAGAGAGAGAGAGGAGAGAGAGAGAGAGAGAGAGAGAGAGAGAGAGAGAGAGGGGGGGGAGAGAGAGAGAGAGAGAGAGAGAGAATACTCGCGCGCGCGGCCCGTCGATTCACTAACCTACCTCACGCGCGACAACGAGAATATACAGGCTGGTACAAAAATAATAATTTTTTCAAAGCCTTTAGTCTTGTTGCTCGTTTATTATTATTATTATTATTATTATTATTATTATTATTATTTTGTTTTTTTTCATTGCTCTATCGTACTCGAGCTCTTTGCACACAACGTACTTGCTCGCGCTCGCTACTGTTACTACTGTAACGAAGCTCTCTCTTGTTCCTATCCTTTCCGCCGCGATGTCTCCCCTCCTCGTTCGCTCGCTCGCTCTTTCTCTCTCACACTTTGTCCCTCTCCGCATGCCCGCGCTCGTCTTTCTACTGTTCACCCTCCCGCGCTACCCCACACTACTTTATAACCATTGTAAATACATGTGGATATATATATATATATATATATATATTTATATATATGTACATGTGTGTGTATAACGTGCAGAGTCGAGAGCCACACCGCGAATTTCGACGACACGAACATGACGATATATATATATATATATATATATATATATTTGTGTATGTATATGTATGTACGAAACATGCACTATATATATGGCTCACTTGTGTATTTTCAACGTGCGTGAGAACTTTGTTGCACCCCTCGATGTGCGACGAAACTTCTTTGTCACGACGTTTTAGAGCGTTTTACTCCATTTTTCTTTTATCCCAATAGCATTTTTTATCTTCTGGAAATGTTTTAACGTAATTTTTTTTTTTTTTTTCCCGAGGTTAAATTTGCTGCTGGTAATCTTTTCTTTTTCGTCCTGAAGTTGTAAACTTTTAATTCTTGTTGAATAAAATTCGTTTGATGATATTATGTGAAATTTAATTCTGTAAGGGAGAAATTTTTGGTAAAGACGGAAAAAAAAAATAAAAAAATAAAGGAATAACGTAAAATTAATAAAAGTCGATGATATTTGGGATATTTTATATATCGCAATCGCAGCCGAATATATAAAAAGAACTTTGTTGAGCATTTTTTGTTTTTTTTGTTTTTTTTTTTATCGCAAAGAACGACAAGTAATTATTTTCCTTCAGGCGTAATAAATTAAGTTGTAAAATTCTTGAAACAATTGTACAGATAAATTCGTCATGAAACATTTTATTCGAGAGTTTTTTTTTTCGTATTATTAGACTTTTAATCCGAATTTTTTTATATATTATAAACTAACGAAGAAATTTTGAAAAAAAAAACATTCGGACAAATCGCATTGTTGAAAAATTATGCAATTATTTCTCTGAACAAGTGAGTAACTAACTGGGGTGAAAAAAATCGTACGAAAGTAAAATAAAGTAAAATATAAATATGGTTAATAGAAGAAGGAATGAAATATCAATTGATAAATTAATTGGAAGAAGCAAATTCAAATTATTACAATGGGAAAGGGGAAAAAAATTGCATTATCCTCGGCATTGTATCGTATATATTATCTCGGTCGATGCTACGTCGTTGCCAAAACACAGCTGCAGCTTTCTCGCTGTAAGCTGCATATATATATATATATATATATGTATATATGTATATATATAAATATATATATAATGTACACGGACGATGTAACTGTTAAAAAAAATATATCTACATTATAATGACGTACGCTCACTGTCACTCACAAACACTTAGCAGACGCTCGCAGTCACGTCAGAGACACTTTGCTCGATTCAAGAATAAGCGCGAAGCGATCGAGCTGCAATGACCCGCTTCGGTACGTATATATATGTATATATATATGTATATGTATATATACGCATGGTATGGCGAGAGAGAAAGAGGAGAACAATTCTGTATATATATATATTGAATTGTTCTCCTCTGTCTCTCACGCCACACCACGCGGTCGCTGACGAGATAAGCCTGCAATATAATATTTCGGTGTCGCGAATTCGTTTGCTGCTATTATCTCAAGTGACTGTTGCAACGAACGAGTCAAAGTATTTAAATTTTATTTTAATTTTTTTTTTTTCGTCGATCCGTGCAGCGAGAATATTCTGTGGGCTCTATCGCGAGTTCGAGAGACGCCAGGATAGGCCGATTAATCGAATTCCGCGGGAGATTGGAAAGAGAGAATGAGCCAAGTGTACCTTCTGTATTATATATATATATATATATATATATATATATATGTATATATATCTATATCTATGTATATATACATATAAATATATATAAATAAATAAATATATATATATATATATATATATATATATATATATTATATGTGTGTGTGTAATCGTAAGCGTGTATATAATCGTCGTCGAGCCTCCATGACGATGAATCGTGTCTCTTGCTGGGCGTCAATGCCCGGTTGCCCGTGCCACGACCTTATCACACGAGAAACAAATATTATTTCGGCTATCATAATTATCCTCGACGCAAAAATTCTCATTCAAGTAGCTCGTATATCTGTGGCGTGTGCCCGAAATAAAATATGCATTTGCGAGGAGGAAAAAAAAAAAAACATTCAACTTGCTGTGAAAGAAATTCTCTTCGAGGAATGTGAAGGAAAATTTTGGATTTTTTTTTTTTTTCAAATTTATTTTGTTAAATGTTCGAGAAAAAAATTGATTTGGATTCTCGTGAATGATCTTTGTAGAGATTTGCCATTTGATATGAAATTTTTAAATCATTTGTCATTTTTGTTCACGTTCTCAAGCTCACCCACGATTTTTTTGTATCGCCATTTTGTCATCGTCATCGTCATCGAGAGTCATTAAATTGGAGCAGATATTGAGCACATTTTGCACCGTATTAATTATATTAACAGAATTAAAATGAAACATAATCGAGAACCGAATATTCTGTCTGGAAAAAAATGTTCCTCGTATTTAAATACAAAATATTCATACGCAATTATCTTTTTGTTTTTTTTTTTTATTACCTCCTTATCTCAGGGCTATAATTAGGTGGCGACGAAATTTAAAAAAAAATTGATTAATTGCTTGAGGAAAATTGAGAAAAAAGTTGAAAATTTTTAAAAAATTTCTACCCTGTTGATATTTTAATGGGGGTTGAAATGGGTTTTCTTTGTATGAAAAATTAACTTTTGAAAAGTTTAAATTTATCTTTTTTCTATTATTATTGGTTGGATTTTTTTTTTTATTCGCTTTGGGGTTATCATTTATCAGCATCGAAAACGCACAAACACGACGATTAGGGTGTAGAACGACGAAATCGACCGATAGCGACTCCCTGAGGTAAATGACCTTCGTTCTTGTACGGCTCATCGCCGAATATTCGCGTTGCAATTTTTTCCCCTTTCCTTTCATCTCTATCGTCGTTTATCCGGTCGTCGTTTTTGGCTCTCCTTCCGTTGCACCCCGCAGCTTGCGTCGCAAGCTCGCGACAACGGCAAAGTGCAGCGGGCGATAAGCGAGAGCAAACACGAGGAAGCGCGTGCTTTCGGACCTTTTTCTATCTGTCTATCTATCTATCTATCTATCCATCTATCCATCTATCCATCTATCCATCTATCCATCTATCCATCTATCCATCTATCCATCTATCCATCTATCCATCTATCCATCTATCCATCTGTCCATCTATCCATCTATCCATCTATCTATCTATATATCTATCTATCTATCTATCTATCTATCTATCTATCTATCTATCTATCTATGGATCTATCTATATATCTATATATCTATCTATCTATCCATCTATACATCTATCTATCTATCTACCTATCCATATATATATTACGTGCACACTTTTGTGTCTGAATGAAATTGAGACGAAAAAAAAAAGCTGAGAGGGTTATTGCACTTGTGATAAGGAACAAAAAAATTACAAATTGGAGAAGAAATTGTATCAGGGAAACAATTCTGGATTATATTTCATTCGAATAATTTTAACAAACTTTTAACATGATTTTTGTTACATTTATCATATAAGTAATTGTATAAATATTTTATTTACATGACAAATTATAGATCGTTGGATTACGTGAAATTTAAGCGATTTAACACGTAAAACCGTGTCAGTTAAAACTCATCGTTTGATCGCTCTTTTATATTTTACTTAAACATTATCCACGCGGCTCTCGGTTTTTCTTGAGTTTCTTCCATTTTTCAAGATAATTTCTCCACTTTTAGTTTCCGCTTTCAGTTCACATATGTATATATTTTTTTTTTTTACATACACGTGATATTCTTTATATCGGTAAGTTGCCACTTTACTTTCCAATAATCTGAGGTCTCCTGCTACTCTAATATTATCGCAAAACTTGTGAAATATATATATATATATACGCCGCACCTATTCCAGTAAAGTTTGAAACGATAATTTGAGTTTAGACGTTTGTACGATTTTTTTTTTTTTTATATCATTGACGAGATATTTTCTATATTTTATATATGATGGTAAATCACGAGCATGTAGCTTCCCCGATAACAAAAACACTGCATTATCCGATTATTATTGTTATATATTCATTCGCTGCAGACGTTTTATTTATATCCCTTGACGAATTGTCCACTCTTGCTCGTCACACACGTCTGCAATTCATATACATATATATATATCTCCGATGGGGTCAATGAACCCCTCCTGCGGATTATAATCGTGTCTTTTCTTTATCTTCGCAAGACATGGATTTTATCTCATTGGAAATTGCAATAATTTCTTTATGTGCGCGCGCGTGTGTGTGTGATATAAAATTGAAGATTAAAAAATGAGAATCTGATGAGTTGGCCGATTTGAATTGGGACACTTGATAAATCGACTAAAACTTGTTTGAGTTTTTATACCTCTATTGGCCGGTTTTGTTGAATTTTTATGTTGTATTTGCCGCATAAAATTATGTACAATTTAATACGGACAATTATTCACGTTGAATATAGAAAAAAATATAATTTTTGCCATAAAAGAAATACGAGTTTCCGCGGTGGCTTTTTAATGTTATCGGGGGAGCTTGAAAAAAAAAAAAACGTTTGCAATAAAATTTATTCGAATCTGTGATTTTTTTTCACTTGGCGATTTTGTTAACTAAAATTTTTTTAGATTAACTTTTGACAATATGGAATAACATTTTAGTGTCAAAACTTTTTGCCATACTATTCGGTTAAAAATCGGTGTGTTAATTTCAATCCCTTATGTATTATATATATATATGTATATATAAGATATTCCACACGATTTCTAACCCGGTGAAAAATTGGACCGCTTAAGAAAATATTATTAGTTTCGTCTCAGTGAATTATTTGATTAATTCGCCGATTTTTTTTTTTTTTTGCAACCAGCTGCATATGAAATATATTGGATTGCGAGGAAAAATTGACTTTTAATAATTTGAAATCTTGTGAAATGCCTCATATGATATATCATCATTGGCATCATCATCATCGTCATTATCGTATTTGTGCTTTTCGATAATATTATTTTCCATGATTGTTGCTGCACCGTTAAATTTCTCGATGGGCTATATTTATGTATATATATAGATAGAATAACGCATATATATATATATATATATATATATATATATATATATATATTTATATAGATAGAATAACGCATACATGCATATCGTCGCTCATTACATATTTTCTTTTGCGTGTGCGCAAAAGAAATGCTGAGCGAATCCTTTCGACAAGGATAAAACTCTCTCTCTCTCTCTCTCTCTCCTCGTGCTAGAATCTCGTCAATTCGCGACTGTCAGCTAATCCACACAGTACGTCGCGATACGCCGGATAAACATGTGAGGAACAAGTGCGCGTGTGTTTCAGTGTACAAGTGTGGAGGGGAACTTGGACTCTCTCGAATCTCTCGGGCAAGTTTTAGAATCTCAACTCTCGATGTATAAAAATCTCTGCTATTCGATTGATCGATTATACCTGTAAATTGCCGGCCGTTTCTGCGATGGCCACAAAGCGTTGATGTTCGCTGTGGTGCTGATTGGCCCTCTCTAATGTGCTGCAGTCAAGCTCATCCCCCTCCCCCACCCTCCAGACATACACACAGACACACATACACATGTAGCAGGAGGAATGAGAATCTCCACGCGGTCATCCAGGTTAACGTGTCACGGGTATTTCATCGGTTAGGCGCACGAAACGTGATTTTCCTCTTTTTATTTCTCTCTCTCGCTCTCTCTCTCTCTCCCCCTTTTTATTTCTCTCTTTCGCTCTCTCTCTTTCCCCCTTTAAATTTCTCTGTCTCGCTCTCTCTCTTTCCCCCTTTTTATTTCTCTCTCTCGCTCTCTCTCTCTCCCCCTTTTTATTTCTCTCTCTCGCTCTCTCTCTTTCCCCCTTTAAATTTCTCTCTCTCGCTCTCTCTCTCTCCCCCTTTTTATTTCTCTGTCTCGCTCTCTCTCTTTCCCCCTTTTTATTTCTCTCTCTCGCTCTTTCTCTCTCCCCCTTTTTATTTCTCTCTCTCGCTCTCTCTCTTTCCCCTTTTAAATTTCTCTCTCTCGCTCTTTCTCTCTCCCCCTTTTTATTTCTCTGTCTCGCTCTCTCTCTCTCCCCCTTTTTATTTCTCTGTCTCGCTCTTTCTCTCTCCCCCTTTTTATTTCTCTCTCTCGCTCTTTCTCTCTCCCCCTTTTTATTTCTCTCTCTCGCTCTTTCTCTCTCCCCCTTTTTATTTCTCTCTCTCGCTCTCTCTCTTTCCCCCTTTAAATTTCTCTCTCTCGCTCTCTCTCTTCCCCCCTTTTTATTTCTCTCTCTCGCTCTCTCTCTTTCCCCCTTTTTATTTCTCTCTCTCGCTCTCTCTCTTTCCCCCTCTTTCCGACATTCTCGACAACTACAGTGTAACGATACTCGTTAATTATACCATGCCAGGAGCAAAAGTTCGATAAAGCTATTGGATCCCCGCTGGAATTGCTCGGGCATCGATGCAACTCATCGATCTCTATGCGGTTCTACTTTTCCCCTTTTTTTATATCTTTTATTTTAACCGTTTTGTTTTTTTTTTTCCCTCTTCCACAACTTTTTTTTTTCACTATTTAACGGGATCCTCGACTCTGTTAATAATAATTTTTCGATATTTATCAATTTTTTTATTGACAAAACGTAATTATTATCGATACGCTTGAGCGCTTTGTGCGCCCGTATAGGAGTGCAACTGAGTATGTACAGGAGAGGTCAAAGTATATTTTTTAATAATCCTCAGTCGCATAGTTTTATTTTCTTTTATTATTTGGTCACAGGTCGAAGACTCTCATGATTAATTTATTTGCCACTTTTGAGCTAGCAATTGCTCACAATTTTAATACGAATAACAATAAATATATATATTGACGAATTATCATCTGCGTTCAGAGGTAATAATCTCCAATTACGTAATATTTACGCAATATTATCTCGATAATGATCGATGAATAAATAAGCAATTTTATTCATATATTCTCATTATTCGATTTCGTCCGAAAGAAAAAAAAAAAAAAAAAAAAAACATTCTGCATACACAGATTTTTTATTTCGCCAGAATCGTATAAATGGCAATTTATATACTTGAGTTAGATAAACGATGATCGATAGATCACGGTTTTTCCCCCCAATCCGAGACTATACCCAGTCAATTTTATCTAATTAAAATTGAATCTTTTGTCCCTATAAATTTACTTTTTCCTCGAAATTTTCTCGCTTCAACATTTAGAACGAGAGTATGAGGGAAATTTCTTGCCTGTAGCTCGAATGTACAGCAAAACAAGCAATTATAATTTGATCAATAATATTCTAATATTCTTCATACATCGATAGTTGAAAAAAAAAAAAAAAAAAAAAACAACGCCATTGTTTTTATCCCACGAACAAAATATCAAATGTTTTTATTTCGCCTTAAAAAAAATATCGAAAAACAGATATTCGCGTACGATTTTGGGTATGGGGGTGGGGGGTGGACGACGACGACGACGACGACGACGACGACGACGACGACGACGACGACGACGACGACGACGACGACGACGATGACGACGATAGTATACGACAGTAAGTACGACGGTGGTAAAATAGTAGGGGGTATACCGGTAGAGATGCTAATGTCGGCCTTGTGCCACATAGCAACATTTGCTCCTGGGTGCTGGAGATCGCGTCCGCTTCTATCCTCTATACTCTCTTGCAATACCCACGTACGTGAATAAACGTACATTGACGTTCATACACGTAAAACTTGATTATATTGCATATATATATATGTATATGCAATATAAATATATATATATATATACATATGCAATATAATTATATATATATATAAATATATGTATACCGATATCGCAATGTCCGTTCGTAATTTGCTCTTTTCTATTGGACGCTGAGATCAAATGAAAAGTACTCGAGGCAAATAAATAAGTTCAAAGGACACGTTTTTTTTTTATTCTTTTGACATTGACGTTGAGAAAAATACTGATAAACAAATTATTCGATTTTTTTTTAAATTTCCAGAAGTGAGCAATTATTATAAAAGTTGGACGATTTGAAATGACAAGGAGCATTGAAATAAAGTCATCGAGAGTAAATATATCGTGGCTTTTGGGACTGAATTTTTCATCACAAGTTTCAACTTTTAACTTTGAAACTTGAATCATAATTTATTTATATATATTTTTTTTTAATATTTTAAGTCAAGTCTTGAGATTGAAATTTTGCTAAAATTTATGATTATAAATTTGCTTAACTTGTATAAATATTTAGCGAATAAAATTTCTAATTATAAATATATTGCGTTTTAATGATCAGATCAGTATAAAATTTTCATATGCGAAAAGATCGCATTTACGAGCACGCACTTGGTCGTGCGCGGTGCGCGATTAAATTATAGTTTGGCGAAGTTTATATTACACGGTATAGAATAGTGCATATGTAAATATAATGGAATAGCGAAATTTGCACGACGATCAAACTGGCGCAAGAAAGAAGGTTAGGCGATTAGATCCAGAGAGACGTGTGTGGCGCAATGGGCGATGGGAAGGGACAATTAATTATTCGAGTTACAAAAATGTGGAAAATTTCGTCCTTTTTTATAATTGTAAGAATTTGTAAGAAAGAACATAATAGAATTTTCATATATCAAACGTCGCATTTACGAGCACGCACTTCATATCGTGCGGTGGGCGCGATTAAATTATATAGTTCGGTGAAGTTTATATTACACGGTTGAGTAGTATATATATGACTAATGGTACAGCAAAATTTGCACGACGATCAAACTGGCGCAAGAAAGAAGGTTAGGCGATTAGATGCAGCGAGACGTGTGTGGCGCAATGGGCGATGGGAAGGGACAATTAATTATTCGAGTTACAAAAATGTGGAAAATTTCGTCCTTTTTTACATTCAAAGACTAAAAGCTTCCATGCTGTTGTAAGAATTTTGTTTCACTGTGGAAATAATTAAAAAAAATATATCTCTGTAGTGGAAAGAACATGATAGAATTTTCACATATCCAACGTCGCATTTACGAGTATGCACTTGGTCGTGCGGTGCTCGCGACTAAATTATGTAGTTCGGTGAAGTTTATATTAGACGGTAGCAGTTTGCACGATGATCAAACTGGCGCAAGAATGAAGAGAATTAATTATTCGAGTTACAAAAATGTGATAAATTTCGTCATTTCTTACATTCAAAGACTAAAAGCTTCCATGCTGTTGTAAGAATTTTGTTTCACTGTGGGAAGAATTAAAAAAAATATATCTCTGTAGTGGAAAGAACATGATAGAATTTTCACATATCCAACGTCGCATTTACGAGTATGCACTTGGTCGTGCGGTGCTCGCGATCGAATTACATAGTTCGGTAAAGTTTATATTACACGGTAGAGTCGTGTATATATATATATGGCTATAATGGTATAGCGAAATTTCCACGACGATCAAACTGGCGTAAGAATGAAGATAATTAATTATTCGAGTTACAAAAATGTGAAAAATTTCGTCGTTTATTACATTCAAAGACTAAAAAGCTTCCATGATTGTGAGAATTTGATTTCACTGTGCAAAGAATTAAAAAAAAAAAATCTCCATGCTAGAAAGAACATGATAGAATTTTCACATATCAAACTTCGCATTCACGAGCACGCACTTCATATCGTGCGCGGTGCGCGCGATTAAATTATACAGTTCGGTGAAGTTTATATTACACGGTAGAGTAGTGTATATATGACTAATGTTATAGCGAAATTTGCACGACGATCAAACTGGCGCAAGAAAGAAGGTTAGGCGATTAGATCCAAGAGAGAGAGAGAGAGAGAGAGAGAGAGAGAGAGAGAGAGAGAGAGAGAGAGAGAGAGAGAGACGCGGCGTAATGGGTGGAGGGGAGGGATAAGCTAGTCGAAGCTGGGTGGGTTAGAATTTCTTGACGAGTTTATTTCTTGTACCGCATCGAGAACCGTCAAGTGCCCGCGGCCAAACAAACGCCCGACACACACACACACGAATACAGTACAAATGGCGATCTTAGCGGGCATATATCTCTCGCGAAAATGCGTGAAAAAGTGGCTGTCCTAGAAACGTAATGGCCGCGGCCAGTCAGTGGCACAAACTCTGCAATTTCAGCCTATGGCCGGACGTGTGATACGAAGTCGCATAAAATGAGCGACATATGCGATGGAGGAAGACCAAGTATGAATACAGCATATGCATCTGTATATATGCATCTATGTATATGCAAAAAAAAACTTGCAAAAGAGATGAACTATGTATATATATATATATATATATATATATATGTACATAGTCCATCTCTTTTGCAATGTTTTTTTTTTAATATTCTCGTCTCGCGTATGAAGGAAAAATCAAATTGCATCGTTATTAATTTTACATAATATTTATCATCAACTCGATACAAATTTTCCCGCTCATTTAACGAGCCTATGAAGGCTGGAGACGATGTCGCCATTTTGGTGAACGCATATAAATCGCAAACCTTGAGATATTGAAGTGGCTTTCTAATATGGCGCTCGGAATCGCTATATATATATATGTATATTTTGGCTCGTAACGTTGAAGTGGTGGCGCATTTCCGGTCACGTGTCTCATCGAATCAATGAATCGTGCTCGTCGATAAATATATATATATATATATTTATCGACGAACACGATTCATATATATATATATATATATATATATATATATATATGTAGACTATACCGGCGAAAAATTATGTATGAAATATATTTTCGATATTCTCGTTATTCAAATTCTTTTGCGATTGATAAATAATTTATCCAGACTGCGGTTGTAAAAGTCAAAAATAATCGGCCCACATTCGCGTTTGCACATATCTCGAGTGTTTTTTTTTATATATCAGCGATTGAGAAAGCGCAAAATTATCGCGTCGAGTGTGCATTTCCTCGTCTCTCCCATAGTCCCGTTTTCATTCACACACACACACACACACACATCGC
The DNA here is from genome assembly GCA_963669185.1 of Dyspetes luteomarginatus. NCBI lineage: Eukaryota > Metazoa > Arthropoda > Insecta > Hymenoptera > Ichneumonidae > Dyspetes > Dyspetes luteomarginatus. The sequence goes on from OY769904.1 coordinate 6,991,146, forward strand.
AGAGAGAGGAAGCTGCGAGTTTAAAATCCAATACTCGATTACGAAAGAAAATATTCGTTTGAAAAAAAGAAGAAAACGAAAAAATTGTAGAAAAAAAATTCGTATCGTAAATTTATAAGAGATAAAAAAAAAAAAAAAAACGATAAGTACGGAGGACGAATACCGGACAAAATATGTACAATCTCGTGTTTGTCGTGCACTATAAATTGAGCCTGAGGCACGTTCACAACCTTCGATCGTTGCAGATTTTCATCACCTTCTTCTTTTTTTTTTTTTTTCTTCTTCTTCTCTTTTACCTCTCGCGTTCTTCTATATTTTACACACATACACATAGACACACATCGTGTCCCTCTTTCACTAAAACTATTTATTTCTCATTCGCGAATAACTATTCTCGCGCGCATTCGTCTCGAAACTCTCGTTCGATAATTTTACCGTCGATCCCAACGCGATTTATAAACGTTATAAAATGTTGCTATAGACATTTCGTAGTATATATTATATACACCAATAGTGCATACATATATACATATATATGTATATGTATTAGAATATATATACTTATATATATATATATATATATATATATATATATATATATATATATAATGTATAGGTATTAGTGTATACATATACATGTATGAAAATACCACAGCTAGAGTGTACATAGAGGGAGATTGCGATTATTATGGATGCCTGAGGATCACGAGGTTGTTCGCGCTAGCTAAGTAATAAACTTTGAGCGTTCTAATGCGACTTGGAACCGGGTGGCCTCCAAGTTGAAATAACTTGCCTCCCCCCTTTCTTCCTTCCTCCCTCGATGCCCCGTTTCTTTCCTCTCTTTTATGTTCCAAGAGACCCGGCAGTGTTACCTTCCCCCCCCCCCCCACCCCTTGCCACCAAGACTCATTTCCACAGCTCGCCATAAGGCCCGCGTAGCTCCAAGTGGGCCTCACCGACGTATCCCGGAAAATTCCCTCTGGCGACCAAACACGCTATACATGAGTCCGTTTCAACAGCTAAAAATAAAATATATATATTACTTTGTTGCCTTTTGTCAAAGTTTGAAAATTGTTTTGGACAACCGGAAATCGCATCTCAAGACAGCCTCGGAGCTTCGACTGGACGACTCCTCCTTCTCCTCCTCCTTCGACACTGCCGCAAATACGCCAAAATCGAATTTCTTTGATCCAAAAATGATTTCAATCGGATAAAAATGTATTAAAATTGAAATAAAGATATTAATTTTGCAATAACATTGAGCGATTGTTTAT
>OY769904.1:7002419-7025239 GCA_963669185.1 Dyspetes luteomarginatus
GCGAATTTGCATACGTTTGTGTCCTTCTCTGTGATGAATAATAGATTAACGATTAATTTTTTTATTAGGCGATGAAAATTTCTTGCTCGCTCTTACATACAAAGTTCGCTGATGCGGTTTGTATTTAATTTTGTTCGCGTATAAATTCTTTCTCGCTCTCACAGAGTAGCGATCGAGAGTAAGTACAAAACTGAACAGCAAAACCCAGAGAGTGTAATCACAACGACGGGCGACCGTCGAACATTCTAAAATGGCTGCTTCGGTTTATAGCGAAGGCCAAGCTACTGGATCGCAGGGGCTTTATTTTTTTTTTTGTGGTTTTTTTTTGGATTTTTTTTGTTTGACGTTTTTTGTCGTCTCTCACCGTTCGGGCTGATCGGTCGCTCGCCGATCGGTCCGCAACTTCCACGACCGGTTTAGAAGCAACGGAGAATGATCGCTGCAGCATCACCGCTCTGCTAGCAAAGGGTGGAGGAACTTGAGCTTCTTCGTGTGTCTCAAATATCCGATAGTTAATCCATCAAATATACAGAGAGTGGGCGATCGTCGAGGAATCTTCGATGCGAGCCCCTCCCACCCTCGTACATACAGGCCTCATTTTAACTGGCTTTGACCTTCTTGTGCACTGTATCGCTTTTTATCATGAAGATTACATCAAATATCCGCGCTCACAAAGAAGAAAAAAAATAGCAGCAGCTCCCACCCTCGTACACACAGGCCTCATTTTAACTCGCTTTGACGTTCTTGTGCAATTTATTGCTTTTTATCATGAAGATTATATGAAATATCCGCGCTCACAAAGAAAAAAAAAGCAGCAACTCCCACCCTCGTACACACAGGCCTCATTTTAACTGGCTTTGACCTTCTTGTGCACTGTATCGCTTTTTATCATGAAGATTACATCAAATATCCGCGCTCACAAAGAAGAAAAAAAAGCAGCAACTCCCACCCTCGTACACACAGGCCTCATTTTAACTGGCTTTGACCTTCTTGTGCACTGTATCGCTTTTTATCATGAAGATTACATCAAATATCCGCGCTCACAAAGAAGAAAAAAAAGCAGCAACTCCCACCCTCGTACATACAGGCCTCATTTTAACTCGCTTTGACCTTCTTGAGCACTTTATTGCTTTTATCATGAAGATTACATCAAATATCCGCGCTCACAAAGAAAAAAAATAGCAGCAACTCCCACCCTCGTACACACAGGCCTCATTTTAACTCACTTTGACCTTCTTGTGCATTTATTGCTTTTATCATGAAGATTACATCAAATATCCGCGCTCACAAAGAAGAAAAAAAAAGCAACAACTCCCACCCTCGTACATACAGGCCTCATTTTAACTGACTTTAACCTTCTTGACGACTTTATTCCTTTATTCATGAAGATTACATCAAATATCCGCGCTCACAAAGAAAAAAAATAGCAGCAACTCCCACCCTCGTCCACATAGGCCTCATTTTAACTGACTTTAACTGACCTTCTTGAGCACTTTATTCCTTTATTCATGAAGATTACATCAAATATCCGCGCTCACAAAGAAAAAAAAAAGCAGCAACTCCCACCCTCGTACACACAGGCCTCATTTTAACTCGCTTTGACCTTCTTGTGCACTTTATTGCTTTTTATCATGAAGATTATATTAAATATCCGCGCTCACAAAAAAAAAAAAGCAGCAACTCCCACCCTCGTACACACAGGCCTTATTTTAACTCGCTTTGACCTTCTTGTGCACTTTATTGCTTTTATCATGAAGATTATATTAAATATCCGCGCTCACAAAAAAAAAAAAGCAGCAACTCCCACCCTCGTACACACAGGCCTTATTTTAACTCGCTTTGACCTTCTTGTGCACTTTATTGCTTTTATCATGAAGATTATATGAAATATCCGCGCTCACAAAGAAGAAAAAAAAAGCAGTAACACCCAGCCTCGTACACACGGGCCTCATTTTAAATCGCTTTGACCTTCTTGTGCACTTTATTGCTTTTTATCATGAAGATTGCATCAAATATCCGCGCTCGAAAAGAAAAAAAAAAAGCAGCAGCGCGTACCCAGAGGCCTCTTTTTAACTGGGTTTAACCTTTTTGCGCACCTTATTGCTTTTTATCATGAAGATTATATCGAATTTCCGGGCTCAAAAAAGAGAAAAAAAAGCAACAACTCAGGTTATATAAAAGGTCACAGCATCGATCCGCGCATTTCATGCGGCCTTGATAGAGCAAATTAAATGTCCAATTATTGCATTTGACTATATACATAGATCACTTTTAAATTGTATAATTAAACGAGACGAAGAGAGAACTTTGGAATAATCGACGCGTAATTATGAAAAATAGGAAAAATAAAATTAACCTTTTTATAGATGAGGACAAATAAAAAAATTAAAAAAACTTTAAGGCCATGAAATAACGTGCAGGTTTTATTAGCATCAAATATTATAAAATCTATCCGGGAATGAAATATCGCAGAATTTATTGCTTGATCAAATCGACGCCCTCCAACACACACACACACATGCCAGCACACTTTTATAAAAAAAGTTCCGTTATACTCGCAGTTTCAACAAAGACGCGCGAGAGAGATAACGAGAGTTTGCCGGTTTGCTCTTTTTCCCGGCGAGTTGCCAGTGCAAATTGTGTGAATGCATCCAGCAACTGTTCTATGTGCGCCAAAGTGAGAGAAAGGATGATCCATCATCTTGCGTCTCTCTATCGCTCATTCTCTCCCCCTCCCCCTCCTCGCTCTAACTCTCATTTTCTCTCTCTGTCTCTCGCGGTTGTGCGATTATAGACGAACCCGTGATTAGCGCCGACGGCAATGAGCGTCAGGTGCAAAGTCGATAGAGCTCGTCTGTGTATAATTCTTTATATATATATATATATATATATATATATACAATAATATATATATATGGATAAATTGAATATAAGCAATTGTATCTCAGGTTCACGTGCTGCATTAATAATAATAATAATAATAATAATAAATCATAACAAAAAAAATCCGCAGAATTGTCTCGTCTCTCCCTAAATTTAATGCATCTCCGCGCGGTCAATCTTGCTGATAATATTTAAATATCATTGGAAAATGTTCGTACATAACGAAGAAAAATAAATGATTAATTTTTTTTGGTTTTAATTCGAGTATATCATATTTACGAAATATTTCTATGGCAAAATCAAAGGAAAATTGTGAAATATATAGCGAGAAGCATATATGCGTTTATATTATTTCTATATGTGTAAAATATATATATCTTTCAACCGTAGTCTTACCGTAATCTTTCAACCGTGTAGTATCTTTCAACCGGCCCAGCAGATTTCTCAACTGGCCCTCGTGTAGTATTTTTCAACCGGCCCTCGTGTAGTATTTTTCAACCGGCCCTAGTGTAGTATTTTTCAACCGGCCCTCGTGTAGTATCGTTCAACCGGCCCTCGTGTAGTATCTTTCAACCGGCCCTCGGATAGTATCAGTCAACCGGCCCTCGTGTAGTATCTTTCAACCGGCCCTCGTGTAGTATCTTTCAATCGGCCCTCGCGTAGTACCTTTCAACCAACCCTCGGAAAGTATCTTTTAACCAGCCCTCGTGTAGTATTTTTCAACCGGCCCTCGTGTAGTATCTTTCAACCGGCCCTCGTGTAGTACCTTTCAACCGGCCCTCGTGTAGTACCTTTCAACCGGCCCTCGTGTAGTATCTTTCAACCAGCCCTCGTGTAGTATTTTTCAACCGGCCCTCGTGTAGTATCTTTCAACCAGCCCTCGTGTAGTATTTTTCAACCGGCCCTCGTGTAGTATCTTTCAACCGGCCCTCGTGTAGTATCGTTCAACCGGCCCTCGTGTAGTATCGTTCAACCGGCCCTCGTGTAGTATCTTTCAACCGGCCCTCGTGTAGTATCGTTCAACCGGCCCTCGTGTAGTATCGTTCAACCGGCCCTCGTGTAGTATCTTTCAACCGGCCCTCGTGTAGTATCGTTCAACCGGCCCTCGTGTAGTATCGTTCAACCGGCCCTCGTGTAGTATCTTTCAACCGGCCCTCGTGTAGTATCTTTCAACCGGCCCTCGTGTAGTATCGTTCAACCGGCCCTCGTGTAGTATCGTTCAACCGGCCCTCGTGTAGTATCGTTCAACCGGCCCTCGTGTAGTATCTTTCAACCGGCCCTCGTGTAGTATCGTTCAACCGGCCCTCGTGTAGTATTTTTCAACCGGCCCTCGTGTAGTATCTTTCAACCGGCCCTCGTGTAGTATCGTTCAACCGGCCCTCGTGTAGTATCGTTCAACCGGCCCTCGTGTAGTATCTTTCAACCGGCCCTCGTGTAGTATCGTTCAACCGGCCCTCGTGTAGTATCTTTCAACCGGCCCTCGGATAGTATCATTCAACCGGCCCTCGTGTAGTATCTTTCAACCGGCCCTCGTGTAGTATCTTTCAATCGGCCCTCGCGTAGTACCTTTCAACCAACCCTCGGAAAGTATCTTTTAACCAGCCCTCGTGTAGTATTTTTCAACCGGCCCTCGTGTAGTATCTTTCAACCGGCCCTCGTGTAGTACCTTTCAACCGGCCCTCGTGTAGTATCTTTCAACTAGCCCTCGTGTAGTATTTTTCAACCGGCCCTCGTGTAGTATCTTTCAACCAGCCCTCGTGTAGTATTTTTCAACCGGCCCTCGTGTAGTATCTTTCAACCGGCCCTCGTGTAGTATCGTTCAACCGGCCCTCGTGTAGTATCGTTCAACCGGCCCTCGTGTAGTATCTTTCAACCGGCCCTCGTGTAGTATCGTTCAACCGGCCCTCGTGTAGTATCGTTCAACCGGCCCTCGTGTAGTATCTTTCAACCGGCCCTCGTGTAGTATCGTTCAACCGGCCCTCGTGTAGTATCGTTCAACCGGCCCTCGTGTAGTATCTTTCAACCGGCCCTCGTGTAGTATCGTTCAACCGGCCCTCGTGTAGTATCGTTCAACCGGCCCTCGTGTAGTATCGTTCAACCGGCCCTCGTGTAGTATCTTTCAACCGGCCCTCGTGTAGTATCGTTCAACCGGCCCTCGTGTAGTATCGTTCAACCGGCCCTCGTGTAGTATCTTTCAACCGGCCCTCGTGTAGTATCGTTCAACCGGCCCTCGTGTAGTATCGTTCAACCGGCCCTCATGTAGTATTTTTCAACCGGCCCTCGTGTAGTATTTTTCAACCGGCCCTCGGATAGAATTATTCAACCGGCCCTCGTGTAGTATCGTTCAACCGGCCCTCGTGTAGTATCTTTCAACCGGCCCTCGTGTAGTATCCTTCAACCGGCCCTCGTGTAGTATCTTTCAACCAGCCCTCGTGTAGTATTTTTCAACCGGCCCTCGTGTAGTATCTTTCAACCGGCCCTCGTGTAGTATCGTTCAACCGGCCCTCGTGTAGTATCGTTCAACCGGCCCTCGTGTAGTATCGTTCAACCGGCCCTCGTGTAGTATCTTTCAACCGGCCCTCGTGTAGTATCTTTCAACCGGACCTCGTGTAGTATCATTCAACCGGCCCTCGTGTAGTATCTTTCAACCGGCCCTCATGTAGTATCTTTCAACCGGCCCTCGTGTAGTATTTTTCAACCGGCCCTCGTGTAGTATCTTTCAACCGGCCCTCGTGTAGTATCTTTCAACCGGCCCTCGTGTAGTATCTTTCAACCGGCCCTCGTGTAGTATCGTTCAACCGGCCCTCGTGTAGTATCGTTCAACCGGCCCTCGTGTAGTATCGTTCAACCGGCCCTCGTGTAGTATCTTTCAACCGGCCCTCGTGTAGTATCTTTCAACCGGACCTCGTGTAGTATCATTCAACCGGCCCTCGTGTAGTATCTTTCAACCGGCCCTCATGTAGTATCTTTCAACCGGCCCTCGTGTAGTATTTTTCAACCGGCCCTCGTGTAGTATCTTTCAACCGGCCCTCGTGTAGTATCGTTCAACCGGCCCTCGTGTAGTATCGTTCAACCGGCCCTCGTGTAGTATCTTTCAACCGGCCCTCGTGTAGTATCTTTCAACCAGCCCTCGTGTAGTATTTTTCAACCGGCCCTCGTGTAGTATCTTTCAACCGGCCCTCGTGTAGTATCGTTCAACCGGCCCTCGTGTAGTATCGTTCAACCGGCCCTCGTGTAGTATCGTTCAACCGGCCCTCGTGTAGTATCTTTCAACCGGCCCTCGTGTAGTATCTTTCAACCGGACCTCGTGTAGTATCATTCAACCGGCCCTCGTGTAGTATCTTTCAACCGGCCCTCATGTAGTATCTTTCAACCGGCCCTCGTGTAGTATTTTTCAACCGGCCCTCGTGTAGTATCTTTCAACCGGCCCTCGTGTAGTATCGTTCAACCGGCCCTCGTGTAGTATCGTTCAACCGGCCCTCGTGTAGTATCTTTCAACCGGCCCTCGTGTAGTATCGTTCAACCGGCCCTCGTGTAGTATCGTTCAACCGGCCCTCATGTAGTATTTTTCAACCGGCCCTCGTGTAGTATTTTTCAACCGGCCCTCGGATAGAATTATTCAACCGGCCCTCGTGTAGTATCGTTCAACCGGCCCTCGTGTAGTATTTTTCAACCGGCCCTCGTGTAGTATTTTTCAACCGGCCCTCGTGTAGTATTTTTCAACCGGCCCTTGTGTAGTATTTTTCAACCGGCCCTCCTGTAGTATTTTTCAACCGGCCCTCGTGTAGTATCGTTCAACCGGCCCTCGTGTAGTATCTTTCAACCGGCCCTCGTGTAGTATCGTTCAGCCGGCCCTCGGATAGTATATATATATATATTTTTAAATAACTTTGATTGCAAGCGTGGAATGATTAGTTAGCGCTTAGGTAATAATGATTTTTCTGATTCTCAATTAATTACATTAATAATAATAATAATAATAATTATTCATACCAAAAAGATTCCGAAGCATTGTCTCGTCTCTCCCTAAATTTAATGCATCTCCGCGCTGTCAATATCTTCCTGATAATCTTTAAATATCATTGGAAAATGTTCGTAGATATAAAAAAAAAATAAATGATTTTTTTGTTTTGTTTTTAATTCGAGTGTATCATATTTACGAAATATTTCTATGGCAAAATCAAAGAAAAATTATGAAATGTATATAGCGAGAAGCATATATGCGATTATATTATTTCTATATGTGTAAAATATATATATATTTTTTTAAATAACTTTGATTGCAAGCGTGTAATGATTAGTTAGCGCTTAGGTAATACAGATTTTTCCGATTCTCGTCATGGGAACCGGCACACGGCTACGTGTTCCAAGTTCGAGAACGACGAAGCGATTGAGTGAGAAAGAGAGAGAGAGAGAGAGAGAGAGAGAGAGCAAGGAGTAGAGGTATGACTATAGTATATATATGTACGAATCGAGATAGAATATATATATATATATATACTATCTCGATTCGTGGAGGTCTCTCGGTCTCTCGTAGTTGTTGCTCAGGGGGGACCGCGCAGTTCTCTGTGGCCTCGGCTTCCGCGCCGGCAGGTCGGTGACGTCATGCCCTTCTAAACAGGAGGGGCCCAGGCCAACTAAACATGGCCGTGGATTTAGGCGGCCAATGGGCGAGCTCGAACGGGCCCCCCTTTCTACGAAAGAGGCCTCTTGAGACTTCTGGCGAGATCGCGTCTCTCTCTTTCTCTTTTTCTCTCCATCTATCTTTCTCTCTCTCTCTCTCTCTCTCTCTCTCTCTCTCTCTCTCTCTCTGTCTCTCTCCTGTATGTGCCATGGCCTCGAAGCGACGAGCGCGCGTGGGCCTCGACAGCGTCCGATTAGAATATTTGGATGGCCGCTCCCTGCACATTTCCAAATCAATAATAATAAAATAAGTATTTTAGTCACAAGCCATAAATCATCGATTATTTCGCTTTCATTGCCAATAAATTTATCACTGACAACATTTTTTTGTTTGTATTTTCACTTAATTTTACAGCATTGAAATTATATATCATTAAAAATTGAGTAATTTTTTATTGTCAATTCGTAAATTATTTTCATATTAAAGTATATATGAAAAATTGTATTTAATTGAGAGAAATTGATTAATCGTCAAATTTTTATTGCATTTCAACATCTTTTTTCTTTAGCTCTCGAGCGACCATTTTACTTTCTAAGCGGGTTAATGTGAAAAGTGGTGGAACTAATTTTTTATTGACCAATAGCGATGACCCCCCCCCCCCTCCCCCAAGCCCCCCCACGCACTGAGCGAGCCAAAAGACGTGACCGATTAGAATATTTCGGGTGTTGCTCGTCATTGGTCACCACAGCCTCGCTGATGCAGATGTGGTGGCAGGCACGCCCGGTCCTTATAGTCGATGTCTAACCTCGAAAAAAAAAAAAAAAAAAATGAAAAATGGCGCGTCAGGAATTTTTGCTCGATATAATAGAATGGCCGTTGATATTGCACGATTAATAATATCTAATTAAACATTTCATCACATTTCTGGAATTGCAAAAAACAACGAATAATTAAAAATAGAAAAGGCTAAAATTATTTTCTTTTTTTTACGAATATTAAAATGAAACTTTAAAAATAAACTTTGAGTTTTTGCGCAATTTCTTTTTTTTTCTTACTACGCTTTGGCTAATAATACAAAATGTTTTGAATTTTGTTTATAACTAATCGCGAAATAATGATCCGCATATAAACCGACTCAGGTGCGTTCCATAATATCCAAATGATAAATAAAATTGTTAAAAAAATGTGTTATGATGGATCACATGAAAATTAATCGATAATAAATTTTGGAAAATATTTTTTGACTTTGATATTAAATTTTGTGATCTGACGAAATTTTATATATATATATATATCTGATGATGAGTGAAATCGAATTTAAATTCCAATGATATAGGCAAAAAAAAATCGGTCAGCCATTATCCCCGATGTGATCCTAGATCAGACACTCTCCTGGATTATCAAATACAACTGCACTTTGTGTATATATATACGAGTTTTTTCTACCATTACGATTTACACGCTTCTATACACACATATATATATATATATATATATATATATATATATATATATATATATATATATATATATATATATATATATATATATATGTACAGAAGCGAGCACATCGTAATGGTAGAATCTACACGTTCACTCGGTCATCAGTCGTCTTAGGGATAAAGGTGAATGTAGCAAAGCTCGTTTCGATGTCGTGTGCAATAATCTTCGACGTCTTGCAAAATAGATGTTTGCGTAATTTTCTCAATATTTTTCTATTTTAACTACGTATGGAAAAAAAAAAAAAAAAAAAAAACGTACATCGTATTTTATCAATTTTTAACATTCGTATGAATTTCTTGACGCGCCGCGTGCCATACTTAATGTCTCGTATAGATATATATATATATATATATATATTACCTACGATAAGTTCATCAAATAATAATTAAATCTTGAATAACTTGAGATCGATATACACTCAAATTTCTTAATAATTATTATTAAACCAGCGATAAAAAAAAAAAAAAAAAAAGTATTTGAATAACGTCAAGAAAAGTAACTCCAACCGACTATTACGACATTGAGGTATATGAGTTGAGAATATTTCAAATAAGTTATACCGCGTGGTATACTTTTATGTATATTTTTTAAAAAGTTTCATCTTGGGTTCTTCGGTGCTCATCTCGTCGTCCCCGGAGAGATCTATGAAACTATCCACGTTTTCCTCCGGCGACTCGAGATATATCCTGGCGCGAGGCCGACGATCCCCCCGGTCTCGTTTGGACTTGTATCTCTGCCCTATGGAGGAGAGAAATAGAGAGAGAGAGATAGAGATAGAGAGAGATAGAGATAGAGAGAGAGAGAGGAGAGAGAGAGAGAGAGAGAGAGAGAGAGAGAGAGAGAGAGAGAGAGAGAGAGAGAGAGAGAGAGAAGAGAGAGAGAGATAGAGATAGAGAGAGATAGAGATAGAGAGAGAGAGAGGAGAGAGAGACAGAGAGGAGAGAGAGACAGAGAGAGAGAGAGAGGAGAGAGAGACAGAGAGGAGAGAGAGACAGAGAGAGAGAGAGAGAGACAGACAGAGAGAGAGACAGAGAGAGAGAGGCAGAGAGAGACAGTGACAGAGAGAGAGAGAGAGAGAGAGTACTCCTCTCGCGGTCGAGACTCCACGATCGCTCCTGGTGCGTGCACTCCTGGTTTTTGTTGGCGCGTTAACCAGTCGTCGGTTACAGCCTAACCTATCCTGGTGGTACACACAAACGGGCAAACTCTAGCATGCGTGCATCGACTATGCTGTGCGTGCATCGCGATCGGCCAACGACGCCACGAGAGGCCCTCCGGCGTGTAATTCGCCACTCGAACAAGATTTTTCTTACAAGCCTGGAGCGCATTTAAAAAAATAAAAATCATTCCCAACAGCAAAAAATACAATTCTTAAACACGCGCTACGTACTTAAACTTAAACTGTTAAAAAAAAAAAAACATTTATTTTCATTACAACCAAAAGTCTATAATGATAATAATAATAATAATAATATAGAAAATTGAAAAAAGAGAAGAAATTCTATGCGAAATTCTAGGCGCGTATATCGAATGCCGGGTGAATAGGAAAAACGTCAGGGAAGAGAGAGAGAGAGAGAGAGAGAGAGAGAGAGAGAGAGAGAGAGAGAGAGAGAGAGAGAGAGAGAGAGAGAGAGAGAGAGAGAGAGAGAGAGAGAGAGAGAGAGAGAGAGAGAGAGAGTGAGAGAGAGAGAGAGAGAGAGAGAGAGAGAGAGAGTGAGAGAGAGAGAGAGAGAAATGGCGTTGATTCAGCCATTCTTTGTAGCGCATCCGGTGCGTGCGCGCTCGCTTTTCTGCGGAGGCTGCTGATCCTGCATGCTGCCTCGTATGTTCTTATCCGTATGCACTCGAGAATTTTACACACGCATACATATATATATATATATAGATATATATATAAATATATCGCAGTTGGCAAATATTGGAAGAGTCCCGAGATCATTCAACATGGAAAAACTGTGTGGGATACGCACTTTTGATTTTCGAAAATTCATATCTATATACCAGGATAACATATATATATATATATATATATATATATATATATATATATATATATTATAACCAGCATGAATTCTCCATGGGTCCATTTTGATACTGAGAATTGAGAGCCTGCGAATTTGTTGGTAATTGCGAAGAGTTCGGACTCTTCGTCTACATACACACGCTGCAGTAGCCATTCGTTCCCCCTTTTTCCACCCTTTTCTTCTTCGCTGTCTCTTATTTCACGCATTCTCTCATTTTCTACGCTTCTTCTTCCTCTTCTCCAGCGAAAGATCTGTGCCTCTCTTCCCTCCCCCTCCTCCCCCCAACCCCTCCTCATCCTCGCTCATCGTACCGGTCGTTTGGGAGTGCTGATGCAGCGCAGCGGCACACTTGGCGGCTGCTGAGCGCGCTGGTCATGGTTTCAGAGCTCACCGTTCATCCCTCCGACCGACCAAACTGGTTTTTCGCGGTCATTTCTGATCTCCCCCCCCCCCCGCCGCCGCCCCACCGCCCCTCCTCTTTATGTACCACAATTTGATAGATTTCTGCTTTATCCCCGATCGCTGTGGGCCCCGCGGGGATAAATAAACGGCGCGCACCAGTTGGACGCCATGGTGTACGTGGAATGAGAAATGCATCAACGCCGGAGTCTACCGAGAGCAACATTTTTTTTTTTTCTGATGAGATGTGTGTGTGTGTGTGTGTGCGCGCGTTCTCGATCGGCGAACTCGAAGCGCCGGAAGAGACCGGACCGTTGATATAACTCTGCAGGTGGACGAGTTCGATCACATATAAACTCTCGACTTGTCGAGATGTATATGAAGATGGCAAAGAGAATTGTATGAAAATCATTGACGAATCATCTACATATATGTATGGAGAAAAAATAAAGGAATTGATCATGTACATTTTTGAGGCTTTCAGATGGAATTTATCGAGTTTTTGAACGACTGACTGGTCGATTCGTCATTATAGGGGGGAAGTAAACAATTTTTCATATGGCCTGAGAGAAATTGAAAAAAAAATAACCATTCTCTTTCGGCGAAAAAAGAAAAATTGGCAAGCTAAAATATAGCTCGAAATTTCATTATTGCTGAAATTTAAAAAAAGTCTCAACTTTTATTAACAATTTTTTACTCGGTCACAAAGTCATCGAAAATTATATCGCAGCTGCGTAATGCATTTCGTCTCGTGTACATTTATCAGAGAATCTTTTTATCGTCCGAGAATTGCTGTCAGCTAAAGTTTGATTGATGGATTCGCATCGTGAGGGTGGTGGGGTGGTGGGGTGGGGGGTGGGGGGTTAAATACAATTTTGTTATGTCCTGAGAGGAATTGAAAAAAATTAACAATTCTCTTTCGGAGAAAAAAGAAAAATTGGCAAGCTAAAATATAGCTCGAAATTTCATTATTGCTGGATTTTTTAAATAAATTTCAACTTTTATCAACAATTTTTTACTCGGTCACAAAATAACGAAAAATTATATCGCAGCTGATTAATGAATTTCGTCTCATGTACATTTATGATAAAATCTTTTTATTCTTCGTTTAACGTGTACATTTCATGGATAATAATAATAATAATATCGTTAAAAATAATTTAAATTTTCGACCGAAACGTCTCGTTCGGTGGTCAAGTAATTCGGATTTTGTTGTTTGTGTGGTCGAATTTTCGCGAGAGCGTGATACGATTTATCCACAAACTGTATTGGGTTTTGATTTTAAGTGGATACAAATAAACATGAGACAAAATGCATCAGAGAATCTTTTTATCGTCCGAGAATTGCTGCCAGCTAAAGTTTGATTGATGGATTCGCATCGTGAGGGCGGTGGGGTGGGGGTGGGTTAAATACAATTTTGTTATGTCCTGAGAGGAATTGAAAAAAATTAACAATTCTCTTTCGGAGAAAAAAGAAAAATTGGCAAGCTAAAATATAGCTCGAAATTTCATTATTGCTGGATTTTTTAATAAATCTCAACTTTTATCAACAATTTTTTACTCGGTCACAAAATAACGAAAAATTATATCGCAGCTGATTAATGAATTTCGTCTCATGTACATTTATGATAAAATCTTTTTATTCTTCCTTTAACGTGTAAATTCCATGGATAATAATAATAATAATATCGTTAAAAATAATTTAAATTTTCGACCGAATCGTCTCATTCGGTGGTCAAGTAATTCGGATTTTGTTGTTTGTTTGGTCGAATTTTCGCGAGAGAGTGATACGATTTATCCACAAACTGTATTGGGTTTTGATTTTAAGTGGAGAGTGCTCGATCGTTCAACATCGCAGCAAGAGACAGACAGACCCAGCGAATGGCGTTCATCCGTGCCACGAGGTGTCCTCCACAGGTGGACAAGAAGAGTGGAAGCGCGATCGAGAGTTCGCGCGCGACGAATACGGAGAAACTTTGCTCGCGTATATTCGCGCGGTAAACCGGCGTTGGCGCAGGGATTCTCAATTTATCTCAAATTCAACATTGTAAGCTCCTGGACAGGCTGGATTATTTTTTTTTTCAAAACTCTTGACGAGGCAACAAAAAAATTTTGTCGCCAATTTTTAGCTCACATTCTTACAGGGTTGAAAAAAAAAACTACCAAGAGGATTAAAAACCAAAAAATGTATCTCGCTCATTGATCCACGTGTCCCAAAGGCCTCGGGGGTGAAGACAATAAAAATCATCGTCATCATATATTTCGCTCCATCATCTCTCTCTCTTTTCTTCCCTCGTCTTGCCAAACTGACAGACCAAAGGATAAACCCCTAGAGGATGATGCGCGGCCGGCGGGGGGGGGGGGGGGGGGAGGGATACATGAAACGCGCATCTCTTCGCGGTAGTGTTTTCTTTTCCGACTGTGATATACGCATATTCCACGTCTGACATTAATTGAAACGTGTGGGGATTTTGTATGAGTGCATCTATATATATATATATGTATATATTGCAGTCAGGAGGACTCTCTCGTTTTGCTTACATGTCATCGAAGGAAACTGAGAGGGAGGGAGGGAGGGGGAGAGAGAGAGAGAGAGAGAGAGAGAGAGAGAGAGAGAGAGAGAGAGAGAGAGAGAGAGAGAGAGAGAGAGAGAGAGAGAGAGGGAGGGAGGGAGGGAGAGAGAGAGAGAGAGAGGGAGAGAGAGAGAGAGAGAGAGAGAGAGAGAGAGAGGATGTTGAAGTTCATCAGTCATTCTCGTAGACACACGTAGGGCGTAGAGTCATCGCAAGCGATTTCCACTATACAACACACTATAGCAGGATATCACACATCTCGTGTACGTATTTTTTTCTTCTCTCAACCCTCATAGCCATGTGTGTCCATGTGTATGTTTGTGCCAAGCCGTAAAATTACGTCCGGGCTCACGAGAGAGAGAGAGAGAGAGAGAGAGAGAGAGAGAGAGAGAGAGAGAGAGAGAGAGAGAGAGACTACAGAGCAGGGAAATAATATAGCGAGAAGAGTAAAATGTCGTACATAATACCGTGTGGGAGAAATGATGCACAGAATCATCCTCTCATTATTTCCATGGCTGACTCTCGATGGGCGAAAAAAAAAACAACGTGAAATATATATATATATATATATATATATATATATATATATGTATACAAATATAAATCCGAGAGCAACGAATACCATTTTAATTTTTTTTTTCGCTTTTCTGCCATCTTTCTCGGGATTTATGGGTGTTGGTCTGTTTATATATATATATATATATATATATATATATATATATATATATATATAGTAGAGAACGTGTGGGGTAGGTCGTGATTGCTCAGCGATACAAAGGGTGGACACGAAAACCCCTTGGGCACCCTTCCCTATTATGCCCGGCAGTTCCAGTAGATTTTCTACCGGCTCTTCGGTCCGCTGAGATAGAGAAAACGAGATGGGGCGAGCGACGAGCAATGATTTATATATATATATATATATATATATATATATATATATATATATATATATATATATAGAGATATATATATATATGCGGGTTAATATAACGTATATATCTGGATGCAAAAATATATCAGCTCATGTATATATATATATATAGACATATACATTTATACATGTGTGTAAGCTTCCAACTATTCAGATGAGAGAATGACTGACATGGAGCGCCTAGCGGTTCGCGTTTGATACGCGTATAATGTAAGCCAACGTCAAGTAGGGAAGAATGAAAATATATAATGAAGGGACGAAAAAGGATGTTCTGATCGTTGACGTGTGCACGTAACG
The DNA here is from genome assembly GCA_963669185.1 of Dyspetes luteomarginatus. Classification (NCBI taxonomy): domain Eukaryota; kingdom Metazoa; phylum Arthropoda; class Insecta; order Hymenoptera; family Ichneumonidae; genus Dyspetes; species Dyspetes luteomarginatus. Next base: position 7,017,653 of record OY769904.1, read on the forward strand.
CTTGTATATAGAATTTTTAGAGGAAGGATGAGTTATAAGTGACGAGATCATATGAGAGGCCTACAAAGAGAAATGAAACAAAAAATAAATTGATAAATCGTAGATTTTTTTGTTTTTAATTTCGCTTTTAATTCTTGCTATTATAAATTTTATTATCGATATGGATGAATTATGGCAAAATATTAATGAACAAAATAATCGACAGGAGTTGGCCTTGTCACCTGCTTTTTATTTGGCTCGATTTCATTTTTTATGAATATTAACAAAAATGTTTTCTCTCTTTGTATTTTACGTAAACGCCACTGGCTGCGCTTATGACCGAGTCGATGATTCCAGTTCCCGCGATAATAATTTACATCGAACTCGAACCTTTGCGAGGCTTTCCAAGCTTTATCCATTAATTTATTGAAAGACCAAACGTATTATTGAAAATATAATATTCTTGTCAGATTTCGAGAGAGAGAGAGAGAGAGGGAAGAACAAAATTTTATGGGGAAATTATGAAATGAAACGAAAGTTTCTCGTCCTCGAGATAAACATGCGATAAAACAAATTAAAATCTTCCTCCTGATTTATCTCTCTTGAATATAGTTTTTTTATAGTTAATATAATATAATGCAGTATAATATAATATGATGTAATATAATATAATATAATATAATATAATATAATATAATATAATATAATATAATATAATATAATATAATATAATATAATATAATATAATATAATATAATATAATATAATATAATATAATATAATATAATATAATATAATATAATATAATATAATATAATATAATATAATATAATATAATATAATATAATATAATATAATATAATATAATATAATATAATATAATATAATATAACGTAACATAATATAATATAATATAATATAGATTCGAGCATTCTACGTTATAAAATTAGATTTTTCGTGGAGCCTCACAACCACGTGAAAAGTACTCTTGAATCTCAAGAGTTTTTCTCTCGACGCAGGCGAGTACACAAATATGCATGCAATGATACGTATATAGAGATTCTGTCGTTTTTACAACAAAACGAGGCGAAATGCGCTTGTGCGAGCATCACATTCGTATACACCGCGCCGCTTCGATAAGGAATTTTTCTTCAGTTCTCATCGTTTGAAAAGTATAAAAGATTAAAGTTTGTTGAAAACAAGCCTTATCTTTCGGCTATTTGCCGGGGCGAGGGATTGGGCGTGATTTTTTTCTTTTCTTTCTCTTGTCGTTGTGAAATCGAGCGAACAAAATCATTCAATTCGATTTGAAAACAAAAAACAAAATCTTTACTCATTGTATATAAAATATTATTTTTCCAATGATTTCGCATTGAAAATTTTCAAGATGAATTCTAGCAGACTCGAGTGAAATGAAAAAAAAAATAAAAAAAATAAAAATTGCCCATACAAGAGGCGTAAAAAATTCCCAAACGACTGTACGTGTCCTCGAAGTGTGACTTGTCGAACGATATCTAATAGCTTATCGCTTCTTCAAACCTCCAAGAATTGCGTTTTTTTTTTTTTTTGGTACATTTTTTTATTACTTTTTTTTTCGTCATTTAGACGATTTTACACAGAAAGGCTTCAAGCAGCGTTGAGAATTTTTATGTGAGTCCTCGCGATAACCAAACTTATATTAATAAACTCACCTTGGGAGATAATAAAAGTGTTTACTTTTTCTGCCAAGTTTTCCTCCATTAAAATAAAAAAATAAACTAAATGAAAAAAAATATTATCCAACTGTCCCGTCTCTCCTGCGGTGTCCCAATAATCCTGGAATTTTACTTAATATTTATGGATAACAGCGAATAAAATTGAGAAGGAACGAAAAATTTAAGGGAGGAGCCCTTAAATTTTTATCGCGCGTTAATTTTTCTTTGGAATTTTGATGCAGGCGCTGCTATGGTGAGCCAAACGACAAAATTAAATGTATGAGAAAAAGCATTGAAGAGGAGGAGGAGGAGGAGAGAGAGAGAGAGAGACGACAAGCGAGAGATGAAGAATGACGCGAGCGGCGAACCGCCGGGCATACTCTATGTGGCCATCATACTTGCGTCGCCTAGCTGGTCAAAGTTTTCCAACGACCCCCGACCCCTCCGCCCCTCCAACCCCTACTCACTCGGCCGGGTCAAAGACTCGCTCCTCGAGATTGTGGCTCTTGTTGGTAATGTCTATGTGCGAACTTGGTACTGATACATCGACGAATTTGGTGCAGCTCGCTCGAGCTCGCGTGTCATTAGGTTACATTTACGTGATTTGCGCGAAAAAAAAAAAAAAAATGATAAAAAAAAAAATTATTATCGTACTTGGTAGTTGAAAATATTGCAGTTGTCAAAGATACGCGAAATTTCTTGACGATTCGAGGATAAATATCGATATGGATGAGAGTATTATATCATCGTTATTCGTTCACAGACGAATTTTATTCATCGTAATTTTTGTTTCATCCGATAAAATGGAGTGTCTCGATAATAAATTGTGAAGAAATTCCGAAAGCTTGAGGAATATTTGAACGTCGATAGAAATGATTCACGATAATTGTCCCGTTTTAGTTGGCTAAAAAGCATCGAAAATATGTCGCTTCGATACTGATTAGACGCTATCGGGTCTCATCGTATAATTATATTTAATTAAAAATTAAGTAATTTTGTATTGTTAATTCGTAAATTATTTTCATATTAAAGTATATGAAAATTGTATTTAATTGAGGAAAATTGATTGATCACCAAATTTGCCCAATTTCAACATCTTTTTTTTTTAGCTCTCGAGCGACAATTTTACTTTCTAAGCGGATCAATGTGAAAAGTGGCTAAACGTTTGAGGAATATTTACACGTCGATAGAAATGATTCACGATAGTTGTCCCGTTTTAGTTGGCTAAAAAGCATCGAAAATATGTCGCTTCGATACTGATTAGACGCTATCGGGTCTCATCGTATAATTATATTTAATTAAAAATTAAGTAATTTTGTATTGTTAATTCGTAAATTATTTTCATATTAAAGTATATGAAAATTGTATTTAATTGAGGAAAATTGATTGATCACCAAATTTGCCCAATTTCAACATCTTTTTTTTTTAGCTCTCGAGCGACAATTTTACTTTCTAAGCGGATCAATGTGAAAAGTGGCTAAAAGTCTGAGGAATATTTACACCTCGATAGAAATCACAAAGTTTCACGATATAGTTGTCGCGTTTTAGTTGGCTAAAAAGCTTCGAAAATATATCGCTTCGATAATAATGATTAGACGCTATCGCGCGATGCACATAAATTGCGCGAGTCTCTATGAGTTATCATATTTTTTTTTAGTTTTGTTATAAAACTTTTCTTATCTTGACGGATAATCGATGATATAGATTATTAGAGATACGATGAAAAAAATATTAGATGATCCGACGAAATTGAAAATTTGCCACTTTTCGCGCTCGCGATTCGACCTTGATTCGATGTCACAAATGACATCGATTATGTGTTCGTCGCAAGCTCTTCGAGATCCTCTCGAGATATACGACGAAGTATTAGTCGAACCGTCCCCGGTTAGTCCCCGGCAATTTTTCGCCTTTTATTTATTTTTTTATGCAATCCTTATCAACGTTGTCGTGTCTACGAGAAAATTGAAAGAAAAAGCAAAAAAAAAATGATAATGGAGTAAAAAAATTTGAAAAATATAATAAGCCTGTAAAACAATTGATAAAATAATCCAGTAAATATATATATATATATATATACAGAGTGGATGAATTCGCGTAATAATTTGCGTAATGAAATATAATTATTAGGAAATATTAATTTATTGGAATATAATAGCAGATTGCAATTTAAGTAAAAAATTTCATATGGCCCAAAAAAAAATTGTTTATGTCTATTTTTTAAAATATATATATATATATATTTTTTTTACGTTCCATGGACAATAACGAAACGTTGATAGAGATTCACACACCACGTGCAGAGTATAAAATGAAAAAGTAATGCAGACGAATAATTGAAAGTAGTTTTTGAGAGCGCCACCTGGAAATGTCAGTCATACAGCGAGATAGAGAGAGAGAGAGAGAGAGAGAGAGAAAAAAAGTGAAAGAGAGAGAGAGAGAGAGAGAGAGAACGAATGTTATGTCATATTAATAATGTGTATGTGTATGTGTATGCATGACGAGCACGTGTACACGATGAAACTTGCGTCAGGGTGTCATGCATTTATTCGTTTTGTGTATTACTGTACATTCGCAAAGAGACAGACGGTACGACGATAACTCAATAACGCAAAACTTCTTGCTTGGCGTGACAGAAAAGGGAGGAAATATTTTCCGGCAGAGCACATCAGGCGGGCTTGTCATTCACAAACTCGTACAAATTTTGTGTTATATATATATATATATATATATATATATATATATATATATATATATACATTTATTTGTGGGTAATGTACCCCACATAGTTTGATTCGTTATTCATTTTTCGTGGACAGATGCGAATACATTTTTGTACTTTTGTTGCAAGTAAATTATACAGTAAAAAAAGAAGAAAACTCATTACGACTGATTATATATATATATATATATATATAAAATTTTATTGTCTTTGCTAAAAATATGAAAATTATGAAATTATGAAAAAAAAAATCTACAAATGAAATTGGACGTTCGTTAAAAATAATTAACTTGAGAAATAAAAAAATCGAGTACTTGAGACGTGAATTGAAAAATATGGAAAAATAAATAAAAATTAAGAAAAATTATGGTTCATCAGATGAGAAAGAATGTAAAAATCTCAATTCAAATGGTTAATTAAACCTTTCGAAAAATCGTCTCATGAAAACATTTAAATATAAATAAAGCTTGAAATATAAATAAAAAAGATCGTAAAGAGAAAATTGAAAATAAAAGAAAATTAATATAATGAGAATTGAATGAAAATGAGACTAGAAATATTTTTTTCTTAGGGAGGAAGAGGGAGAATATGAAGAATCGACGAAGAAAAATAAAACATTAAGGTCTCTTTGAATGTAGCAACTTTTACACTCGTGCACATGCTGAGATCGAACGAGAAAGACTAGCGACTAGACGGAGCACATGGGACGCCAGATGGTACGCAAACGCGTTATTCCCCATGTACTATATGATATATATATATATATATATATATATATATATATATCATATAGTGTGCGTGTAAAAAAATAAAAATAAATGAACAAAGTTACTGTGTGAGTCGCAAAAATCATTTTATTCTTATAAACACACGTTAAATCCGATTTTAATGGACTCGAGTACTCTCCAATTTCCTCGACAAAGATCTCTTAGACACATGTGATGATAATAAATAAATATTCGTTTTAACTTTCCAATAATAATAATAATAAAAATGTTCAGTACACAAATATTAATTTGAGTAATTAAATTTTAAATTAGAAATAATATAAATTATTATACGAGATATGAGAGTACACGAGAGTGTTAAAATAATCTTTTCGGCGTTGATGAAAAATTAATTTAATTAAATTTTATTAAATGAAAATATTTTTTTCGTTTTCAAATAAATCGAGTGTGATAATTTTTTCTCGTTTATATTATGAAAGTTTTATGAATTATTGAGTGCATAATTGAGTGTGGTAAAGAATATAAATCTATAATTTATTTTTCTTCTTTATATAATTTCGTCGGAAATGAAAGAAAAAAGTCAACGAATGATCATCCCAGTCGCGATTATCCACAATTCAGTCATGTATATAACGAGTGTACTACTATATATATCGACGTATATATATATATATATATATACACACAAGCAGTGGCAGTGACTGCTGGAGCTAATTTTCTCTGTCGTTCTCCGGCGTAGCGTGAATCTCGTTTTGTGAGCGAGAGGCAAACCTTTGCGCTCGACGGTTGTCAGCGCCGGTGAATGGAAACGTGAATGGGTGCGCGTGCTAGCGTGCTCGCACTCTCGCGAGTACAACACTGACTCTCGTTTTGTCGTGTTATATATATATATATATATATATAACACGACGAAAAGTGATCATGTATATATATATATATGTGTGTGTGTGTGTGTATATATCTGAAGAAAAGTAAAAGGTATAACGCGATTGTCACTGATGAGTCAAAAAAATGAGTGCCAATGTTGAAATTAAAATTATAAAAATTTAATATTAATTTTTTAATTATGCAATGAAAAAAAAAAAAAAAAAAAACATCGTTAAATTATAAATAAATATTTAATTATACAAAAAAGCGTGGAAAATAATGAATTGTATTTGATTAAGAAATATTTGAGATAGAAAAATTCCAGCCTATTTCTTTTTTGTTTTCCTGGTTAGAGACGATTAAAATAAGAATTGTAAGAATAATTCTTAAAAAAAAAAAAATTATTACCCCTCGCAGCGAAAGCATCAAAGATTTTTTTTCTTCAAAAAAATTTCACGGTCTCGAGTGTTTCTCTCGTGTTTGGCAGACGAGCAGGATGAATATAAATATGAGGGAAAAAGTAATAATACATTTTTGCATATATATATATATATATATATATATATATATCGAAAGCCCAAAGATAATCTCAAAGTGGTCGCGAGAGGGTTCACCGAAAGGAAACTTTTACCAGAGAGAAATATAAGAGGATCGTTAATATAGAAACGATACGAAAATACGATTTGCGAATGCTGGCAAAAATATATATAATGTGCCCCGCCGGAGATACACAGGCAGTTTGCCGATTTATGTGCAGGACCGATTCAGGGTGGGGGAGATGCAGGCTCGAACAGATAAATAGATTGGATAGATTGATCGTCCAACTGTGACGCTCGAACGAGGCTCAGATCGTGAAAAGAATAAACGTTTCAGTATGGAAAAAGCTAATAGTCCATAAGATCCGAGCTGTAGTGGAGGGATATATACGAGATAGTTTAATGTGATTGAGACAAAAGCAACGAGGGTGGGGAGAAAAATTGAATACATTTTTTTTATCCTCCCCTCTTTTTTCTATGTATATATGCATCTCTATATCGACATCAATTTATTTACCATCTCATTCTCCCTCCCTCCCGCCATCTCACTCTTTCTCTCTCTCTCTCCCTTTCTCAATGTCTCAATGCATTTTGCCCTCTCTCGTTCATTATATATATCGTTGTCTCACTTTTATCATTGAGGTCTCACTGAGGTATTTATTCGCGACGTCGCGCGGTATATAAACATCGAAAGGGGCTCCCACGATCGGTTCATGGTCTCGGCTCTCCTCGTAGGCTCAGAGAAGGAGAGATAATGAAAGATAGAAAGAGAGAGAGAGAGAGAAAGAGAGAGACCAAAGTTCTGATCGGCCGGACACGTTGGGCCCTCTTTGTGCCATTCTTAGTGTTACCGCTATATTGCTATATTGACGTGTTACCTGGCCCACATATAGACAAACTCATATACATAGTTTTTCATGCACATGCATATATGTATATATATAAACTTTGTAAAAGACACGGAATATAAGAGCCCTGCTATACACCCTTACTTTACCATGTCATTATACTATATGCATCATTGCTGTAGCCCATGTGCTATATATATGTAATATATATATATA